>RJWM01018988.1:0-39930 GCA_004363535.1 Dasyprocta punctata | reverse complement strand
ACCTGCATATTTTTGGCATTTTCGGTTACTATTTTTGGACTGCAGCTGACCTCAGGTAACTGAAACCTCAGGTAAGGGGGGACTACTATATTCTCTTGCTCAAAAGTTATAAATGAGCATCTAAAATGCAAATCATATAAAAATCATGACAAGCTTCTGAAGTTCTAACCATAGTGGGGTACCACGGTGCACCCCTGGCGCCCCAGCATCCTAGGCAGATGAGGCAGGAGGACAGCGTGTTCAAGCCCAGGCTGGGCAATTCAGCAAACTAATGAGACCCTGGCTATCAACATAAAAAAGGATTAAGATGTTGCTCAGGGCAAAGGTTCTGGATTCAATGCTCAGTCCAAAAAAAAAAAAAAAAGAAACAGAAATAATAAACAAACCTAACCATACAAAGAGGAAGGAAGGAGAAAGTGAGAATTATCACAACCTCGTAACGCACACACATCTCGGCAGCTGAGTGCAGGCACACAACCCGGGCCCACTCCTGCCCAGGACGAACAGCTCCCACTGCTGTTTTCCCCTTCAGATAAATCACCACCCCGACACGGCTCAGGCCCAACCCTCAGCCGGTCAGGACTGGAGCTCTCCAGCAGGCTGAAGGCTGAATATTCTTAAAGCCATTGGAGTAACCACAGCCTTCCCAATCCGTGAAAGGGGTATGAGGCTCATACGAGACCCAGAAATCCAAATTCACAAATTTCATTAAAATGCAGGCTTTCCGAGCTAAAACCGTGCGTGATTCCCCGCACACTGGTTCGCTGTTTCTGCTGCCTGCCTGGGAAAGGCTCTGGCTTGCAATGGCTGGATGAGATGATCCTGGAATTCCCCTCCACTCGAGGTGAGTACCGATGCTGGTGCACCCCAGACCATGAGATGTGGTTATCAACCCGGGCCCGGCACAGCAGTGTCAGCCACAGCGGGGACCAGCAGGAGACTCGAGTTCTCGGGCCACCTCTCCAGTCTCCCGAGTGCACAGTGGGCGCCGGGGGAGACCCTCACACACCTTCAGCCTCTCCTTGCTAGGCATGGCATTCCCTCCTCTCTGGGTCAGGCGACTGACGAGCTGTGAGGCAAGCTACACTGGTGCTTCCCAGCAATCCGGATCGGGTAACCGGGAGGGATAACCTACACTTCAGCTAAACCAAGAATCACCGCCACTGGACTTTGCAATTAGCTTTCAAATAAACCCATCTTTCAAAACCGCACCCTGGTCCATAGCACCATGCACTGTGGCCTGGCTTGCAGTGGCCCGCGCTGTCCCCTGCTTCCACAGGAGCCCTGCAGCGGCATCTCCACCCGGGCAAGGGTCAGGCTCTGCTGCCGTCCCACAGCGACAGCGAGGGCTGCTCGCTGCGACAGGCCACAGCTCCAAGGAGCGCCGGGGCCTCAGGGTCCCTGCACCCTCAGTCCTGCTCCCCTATGACACCCTCCTGCTCCTCCTCCTCACCTGCCACAGGTCCCAGCGGTGTACGTCCCTGCTCCAGCCTCGCCCGGCAGTGGCCCTCTGTACCCCATTTAAGGCAGGCTGTAGCTTCTCCCCGCCTGCTCCTTTGCACTTCATGGAGTCTCGGCGCTTCCCTAGCATGGAGCACTATGTGCTGGAAGTGGGTTTACTGGACCAAGTGACATGTGACGTCTGACGTTTGTTCCCGCTGGGAAGCGAGCCCCAAGAGGGCCGGCTGTGCGGAGTAGTGACTGACTGCGTCTTCCTGGTGATGAAAGACACAGGTGCTAGCTGGGAGCAGGCAGCCTCACGTGGTGGGGAGCCGTGGCTCAGAGGCCCCCCAGGGGTCCCCCAAGGGTCTGCCTGGCTCACTACTGTGAAGGTGAAAGGCGAGGAGGTGGAGGGACCTCCAGCCGCCCGGCTCAGCTCCAGGCGGCCAGGGAGCAGGGCTGCAAGCGTGTGGGCGGGGAAATGTCTGCTCCCTCGTGTCCTTACACGGGCCTGGTCGTGCTGTGTGTGGTTTTAATCTCTGCTGAAACACGAAGCACTAGGCCAGTTCCGTCCCCTCGAGGCAGAGCACTGCGCGCAGAGCGCGTGCCAGGCCTTCTGTGTGTCAGGCCGATGCCTGCTGTCAAGCCTTCCCGGTGCCGGGTGGGCAGGACACGAGGGGGCATGTCCCCTGTCGCGGGTGGGCTCTCAGCCTGCAGAGGACTGGACGTGACTGTGCCCAGACGGCCTTTGGGGTGCACAGAAGAGAGGTTTGTGTGGATGGAACGTGGGAGGCAGGGTAGGCGGCAGGGAGACAGAGGGTTGGTCCAGGCCCCCATCAGCTGGGACTCAGACAGGATTCTGGCTGCACCCTGCAGGCCCGGGACGACGGGGCTGGGGCACACGGCTCTTCAGGCACCCTGCACAGCAGGGTGAGGACGCGCCCTGGGGGAACCGATCCCCTCTCCCACTCCCTGGAGGGCGGACCCTGCAGCCCTGCCTGCAAGCTGCTCGCCCCTCCGAGGAGCTGTGCCCCCGGGCTGCCCCCGGCTCCCCGTCCCAGCCGAGAGGTAGCTGGGTTTTCGCAGCCTGTAACCGAATGGTCCTGCTGTCCGGCTTCCTTTATTTTAAACACCATGACGGCAAACTGCCTTTCCTCTACAGTTTCCTCCCTCACTGCAGAGAAGCAATGTTCGGAAATTACGAGACAGGAATTCATCTGGGGGTGGGTGGGTGAGGGGGCGCTGACCCCGGAGAAAGGACACACACTCGGTGCAGAAGGCTTGCGGGGTGAGACGCAAGGCAGAGAGGGGAGGAATCTCCGCTCCAGACCCGCAGAGCAGACCTCACTCTGGGAGGCCGGCTCCCTGGAGAGCGCTCAATCTTCCCCAGGGGAAAAACAATCAAGTCTCCAGAAAATGAAAAGGGAACAAACCTCAAATTCCCCTGCAGAGTTTTCACAAAGATCCAAAGTGGCCCTAGCTTCTGTGACAGCTGGAGAAGCAGCCCTAGAATGAGAAGCAGCGTGAAAGCCGAGGCTTGCTGGGTGTCTCTCCGGTGGGACGCCTTCCTCCATGGCTGTCTGTCCTTCACGGCCGAGAGGCATCTCGGGAGGCCGGGGAGCCGCTCCTGAGAATGTGACCATCAAAGGAGAAGGCGCCCTGTCTCTGAGACACGTGGGAGGGCAGACCCAGGGGCCCTAAGCTAAGCGCCTGCTGCTCTGAGCCCCTGCCCTCGGAAGGGTACACAGCCAGGCACGAGTCCTTTGCCTCCCATGAGCTCTGCAGGGTAATGCCTGTCGTGTGAGTCATGGTGACAGTGGTCCAGGTTTCTTCAGGGATGTGGAATCCACTGTCAAAAGCACCAATTCTTTCCCCAGGTCTGAGCGGGTGTCCAACGGTGACTTCAGGGGCCCAAATCGCTTCTTCCAACCATGTGGACACCACTGGATCTAGAACAGACTTCTCAGCAAAGCCAGGGAGCCGGAGCTGACACGTGCAGAGGGCTGCTGCAGCGCCAGGCGTTAACTCCCGCTCCCCGTCCTCAGGGAGGTGGGTCTGAGCCCTGGTCTCCCACCTTCACACCTGGCTGCACGGCACGGGGTGATGTCAGTGACTGGGGCCCTGTGCAGCGGCCAGAGCAGGGCTGGCTCAGTGCCACGCTGACGAAGGGGGCTCCTCCCTTCCTTTTAAAAGCCACTCCTAGAAGGAGCCTCTATAGCCGATGTTGCTAACTGTGGCAAAAAAATGCTCAACGAATTAAAAATCAAACAAAAGGCTAACAGAAAGGCTACGCTCCGGCTTGCTAGTAGTCTACTACCACAGCAGCAGGAAGCGAAGGTGGAGGCTTTGTTTCGAAGCACAGGTGTTACTGGCCAGGTCTCAGAGGTCAACCGAGCAGGAGGCATGCAGGAGGCAGGCTTGGGCATGGCAACCTTGAGTGACCCAGGGCCCCCGGGTGTGCTGTGTTGATACCGAGCCTGGGGTGACACCAGTGGGGTGTTCATGAGTGCGCTCTGTCTGGGGTGCAGTGGCAGGCGATGCCTCACGTGAGTCCTTTATCTGCTGTGGGGCGTGGCCAGCCCTGCGAGGGCCAGTAAGTCAGAGCACAGCAGCAGGCACACAGGGGTACAGGATTTCGCTACACGAAAGTCATGGTGCTTAAGCCTCCTCCAGCGCTAATTAAACATTGAATTCAGGCAATGGGTCCTCCTCTCTTGGATATCACGTTATTTATTTAGTTGAAGGAAAAGTAATACAGTGCTATGCTTAAATTCTTCCTTTAATATATATATATATATATATTTTTTTTTTTTTTTTTTGCATTTTGAGCCTTAGTAGTCATTTATATTTTCTGTGAAATGACAGTGCATTAGTCAGCTTTCCTGTGACTGGGACAAAAACCTGACATGCACAATTTAACAGAGCAGGTTGGTTTGGGCTCATGGTTTCAAAGGGTTGAGTCCATGACCATCTGATGAAGGAGGAACATGATGGCCGAAGGGGATGATGGAGCAAAACTGCTCCCTTCATGGGGCCCCGGAAGCAGGGCATGGAGGACAGCACCGAGAGGAAGGAGGCAGGGGCCAGATACGTCCCCAAGGTCCCACCTTCAGGACCCAGCTAGACACACACAGTAGGTGATTTAATGCCCTAGGCAGCGCTTGAAATCACTCAAGGTTAACTATTAGAAAAACATGTTGGCTTGGTAGTTTTTATAGGTTGGTGTTCAACAATCACTTTTGGCTTCTATCGATGTGTTTATTATCTAGGGATTTTGTGGGGAGGGGACTGTTAGTGGAGACTGAACCCAGGGCCTCCGGGCTGAGCTGCATCCCTAGCCTCTAAACAAAAAAGTTTGAGACAGGCTGCTGAGTTGTCCAGGCAGACTCAAACTTCCAACCCTCCTACCTCAGCCTCCCAGAGTGCTGTGATTACAGGTGTGCACCCCCACACTTGACTTACTGTGTAGGGGCTGTTTTGGTCAAAGGCTTAGAGTAAGAAGACTTTCTGTAAGTAAGTTCTTTACTAAAGAAGAAGGCACTCAGTTTTGTGAGTTTTGATGCCCTTGCTTATTTGGGGCAATGTGCTAGCGTGCTCCTGCTAAACATCAGTACTTGTCCAATATAACAGTGACTTTCCTCACAGACAGCCAGGTGTGTGCGCCTGGCAGCCGCCGCCCACAACTCTGGAGGGTGGGAGAGGCCGAGTGGCCTTGGTGCCCTGAGACTCCTGGAGCAGCTTGGCCCACGCGTCACCCAGGCATGGAGGCACCAGGGCCCTGGCACCACATACCCCCCGTGTGTCCAACACTCAGGTTTCTCTGCACAGTCAGCGAACTCAGGGCTGCAGCCGGAGGACCGCACAGCACGTGACTCCGCCATTCCTTTTCCTTTTTATTTGAAGTTTTTATTACAAGTCCCTGCTTGTGGTACAGGATGATACTGTTCCTTGTGGGGAGTTGGCACAGGGACAGGACACGTCTCCCTTCTTCCTATGTCCCCTTCCCTCCCCTCCCAACCTCACAGACAACCGTGCACTCTGCTGAACTCAGTGACAGGTCCAGGTGGCTGCCGAGCTTGAAGGGGTCCATCTGGCCGTGCTCACACGTGGACTCGTCAGCCGCATACTGTCCCCAGCTTGCCTCACTGTAACCTGGCTCACAACAGCCAGAACCTCCACTGGACACTGGCAGTCACCTCCGCGCCTCGGCCCCTCCCACCTGCCCTGCCCGCATCAGCTGCCCACACGCTCACGCCACCTGCTGGACTCTGAGCCACACAAGGGCCGGGCTCATCTCCCCGGCACAGGACTCCTTAGGGTCCTGGAGGTGGTGCCCACACCTGTGGCCAGAAACTGCACACTCACAAAGCACCAGCAGGGCTTTGGTCGGCAGAGTCCAGAAGACAGCACCTCCAGGCACCTTGTCATTCGAACTGGAACCTGTGGAGAATAACAAGTGGATCATGCTGGGGGCGGGGGCAGGAAGGCTGGGGCCGTCACTGCACAGAACACATGCCTGCAGCTCCCTGCTCAGTCCCCAGTCACACGGGTCCCACGCACTGCAGTGGCACCGTGCGTGCTGCCTCTGTATGTGAGGAGGCCCCAGCTATGGAGAGCAAATGCTAATTACGCAATGCTCCACTGTCCAAAAGGACTTGGCTTCGATTCTGCTTCCTCCTTGAGCCTCGGACTGTACTGAAGGCTGCGTCCCCCCAGGCCGGGTGAGCGTCTCGTGGTGTTGCACTGCAGGGCCCAGGCCACCAGGCTGCAGCGTGTGGGGCACCCACCTGTGGGCGACCGTGGGCAAGAGCTCAGGTCCCAGCTCTGCCTTCCGGTGCAGCTGTGGGTAGAAGGCGCTCTTCTGTGGCTGCAGCCCAGGGCTCCTGAGGTTAAGTGCGGGATGGCCCAGGCTGCTGTGTCTGCACCTCTGCATGGTGCTGACCATGTGCTGGGCACACAGCTCGGGGCTGGAGGCCAAGGGCTCTATCCACAGGCACAGGACCATGCACATGTAGGACCCCTTCACTGTGCACGGCCAGCACTGCAATGGTAGTGTCTCAATGTCCCCCCAGCTTCTCCTGTGGTCCTAGGGCCTTTTTAGCAGGGGCTGGATCTAGTGTGTGATGCTGGGGCCGAGCGCGTGTGATCAGGAATCAGTCCCAGGACGGGCTGGCACAGCTGTGGCTAGGATTAAGGGTGTGAGTGCCTCCTGCTTCTGCAGCCACAGCAAGCGACTGCGGCTCTGCTGCGCTCCTGACTGCCACCTTCAAGGTGACACAGAGTGTGTGATCACAGCCTGATGGGGACCCAGCGGGGACAGAGCAGCTCCACCCTGTGGGCTGTGGCTGGGCCCTGGAATGCCACACGGCCTTGGAAACCCATCCCGCTCAAGTGGCGACGCCACGGGGATTCGCTCCATGTGCCTTTCACACCCACCACGCCAAGACTTTAGGAATTATGCTTCTAGAACTACTTTTGCAAGTGTTTAAAGTAGCAGATTGACGACAGTACTCGGATTTTTAATTTTTTAGTGCTAACATTTATGAAGCCACACTTCACAATACATCCCCTTAGGACCCCGCCGGGTCCTCAGCGCTTCTTCCAGGTGAACTTCCTGCGGGCGCCCTCCTGGCCCGGCTTCTTCCGCTCTCGGCGGCGCGGGTCGGTGGTGAGCAGGCCGGCTGGAGGGAGAGAACAGCGAGTGAGCGAGCCACGGGGACAGGACAGAGAGCCCCACGGTGCAGCGGGCCAACCGCCGCAGTCTGCAGGCCCCGCGGTCAGAGGCTTCTCTGCCTTCGCTCCTTTGGGATATTTTCCCTTCGTCTCAGACAAACCTCGGCCCGCCCTGTGGAGGCTCAGTCAGCACAGAGCAGGGTGCTCAGGGGGACAGGGACAGGTGTCTGCGTGAGAGGTGGGCACACACGGGCACCACGGCCAGGCCCTCCTGCGCTTGGCGTGTGAGTTCACACTCAGCACCAGCTGAGGGCCGGGGTCTACTCCAGAGGGCGAGGCAGGTTCAGCTGAAGCCGGGTCCCAGGCAGTCGCCGTGCAGTGCTCAGCACTGTCCCCAGCCAGCGCCGCAGAGGGCTGAGCCCTGGACGTGAGACCAGACTGGAGGACGCGCGCTTGTTCTCCCAGGGTCGCTCAGTGTCCAGGCAGCAAAGGAAGCTGAAACCGCCTACATTTACCCAAAAGCCTTTGCATTTATTTGTACTAAAAAAGCACGCATGAACTGAAGCAGTAATATTTTGAGCAAACTACAGGGAAGGCCTAAGTTTCTGTTTGAATCCTAACAATGTTTATGACTCTCAGATATGTGCAGTAGCTCATACTAGCAAAACAGTTTGGTCACATCCTACTAAATTATTTTTTAAAAAGTAGAAGAATCCCATAGAATGGCAAATGGTTTATAAATAAGTGGATTCTCGAGAGGCTTGAGACATTAGGAACCTGAGCCACAGGAAGTGTTCCCACTGAGAGCAGCAGCCAGCCCGGGGACGGGGATGTCCCCCCAGCTGGAGCAGCACCTTCCCCCTTCCGGCGGCCTCAGTGCCACCTCACTGGCCAGTCATGTGCCGATACTCCGGTCCACACCACGCAGGGACTCGTGTGTTCACCCCCGGGGTGACAGAGCACAGGAAAAGGATCCAACTGAACATCACAGTGGGAAAAATGAAGCTCTCCAGTACTTTCTGAAAAATCCCGAGTGCTTTATCATTGGTCAAGAAGGCAAATTTCTATGGTAAAACTAAACCAGATCAGCTGTCTCCCCTGCAGCCGCGCCAAGTGCGTGTGAAGTCAGACTGAGGCGCACTCGCGCGGTGCGTGCCCTGCCCTGCACTGGACGCCGAGCGGGCTCAGTCCTCATGGCCGCTGCGCCTGCGACCGCTCATCCTAGCTTCCGTTCACCACGGCAGTCACATCGCCCCTCGGATCCCGAGCCGCCGTGCGGGTGCCCTGAGCCCTTCACTCCTTTGGGGCACATACCTTGCCGCATCCACTCGACCTCGTCCTCACTGATGAAGCTGCACAGGGCCCTGGCCATGGCCAGGCGTACGGCTCCTGCCTGCGCCGACCTCCCGCCCCCGGACACAGTGCAGGTCACGTCGTGCTTCCCGAGTCGGTCAAGGAAGTGGAACGGGAACATCAGCTGCTCTCTGGAGCAATGACAACAAACACGGTCACCTGATCCAGGGAGACAATCTACCCGTGAGGTCAAGCCAGAGCTAGGACCTGCTGCATGGTCTTGGGGAGTTCTAGCTGAACGCAAACTGCCGGTCAGCTGCCCCTGACCAAGCCCAGCGGCACGAGCTCTCTCAGGCTGCTCCCAAAGGAAGCGCTTTCTTCACCTTCCCTGTCAGCAGCAGGGCAGAGTCAGTTTAATTCACAAGGGCGAATGCAGAGCAGGCGCGGTAAGCATGTGTCGCCGGGGTGAGCCCTCTGCCGCCGTGAGTGCAGGCACCCGCAGGGCCTCAGCCCAGTCAGGAAACGGGAGGATTCAGACGGGAGCAAACTAATCACACAGAGCTTCTGTGACTTGGGGGCGATGACAGCGACTCCTGGAAACATGCTAATCATCTCAAGAAGGGCCCTTCCCGCAACGGCTCACAGAGAGCTCTAACATGAACACATTGATGGGAATAGACGAACGCTAGCATCTATTTATAACGTCTATTTCTCCATGGGATACACAGTTAAAAAAATGTAACTGCCCCACTTAGCACCGGGAATTAAGCAAAGCCGATCAGCACTTCTTTTAACCTATAAACGCTGGTTTCTCTGCTTGCTCCACGTACGCATGAGCGTCGTCCTCCAGGCAGGAAGATCTGGAGTGGAGCCGGTGTCTCCTGACACTCACGATCAGGAAGACACGCGGGAGCCTCACCGCCCGCCCGGCCTGTCTGCTCCTAAGCCTGCTGCCTGAAGTGGGGGACACTGCGGTGGCCGTGGGGCTGGCCCTGTGTGGGAGTGCTCCGGCCCTCAACCAGACAAGGCGGAAGGCTGCTTCTCTGACGTTCTGGCACGGGCTGCATTTCAGAGCCTAAGATATATCTAAGGATTTTCAAATTCCAGAACAATCTGATGAAAAGAGGAGGAAGAGGCAACTAATGCGAATTTCCAGACAACGAAAACAGCAGCAGCTTCAGGGAGCTCGTTTGCTCTGCGAGTGGAGTGCGGCAACCGTTCAGGTGAACTGCCCGCACGCGTCAGGAATGTGTGTGCTGGACGCTGACCTGTCCTGCATGACCGGGAAGTAGTGCAGGTAATCCACGCCGTTCACCTGGATCCTTCCGCTTCCGTGCCCAGTGACCACTGCTTCTGCTTGTGCAGTCTTTCTCCTACCTTTAAAAGTTGTAAGTTCCTATTAGTAAAAACCTTGAAGACAGGTTACAATTAATTTTCCCAGGATAACAAAAGACCACGCTATATTTAGGAGGCTTCCAGAATTAATATAGGTCAGACAAAAATAAGATGTGTAAGTCACACCACAATCAACATAGTAAAGCTTATTTTGGGGTCATTTTGTCCTTCAATTCCATTTTAGGAACACTGTCATGATTTTAATGGCCTACGTAGTCATTCATGTTCATTCACCATCTTTAAAAAAAAACAAAAACAAAAGCTGAGCATGGAGACACACGTCTGTAATCCCAGCCCCCTGGGAGGCTGAGGCAGGAGGACTACAAGTTTGAGCCTAGCTCCCGCAACCTAGTGAGAGTCTTGTCTCAGAAAAAAAAGAAAGAAAGAAAAAAAACTGACCCAGAAGCAACTTACATGTTAGCTACTTTATAAACAATAAGAATATTCCTAACGTAATATTAAAAACATCGCGACAGTATAATGAAATCTGATAGGGAGAAATGAAAGGAATCCTCAGGCGAGGCCTCATTTCTGGAAAACGACTGAGAATGACAAGGGACGTTAAACTCTCCACAGCCACCCACGGGTCCTGGTGGTGCAGAGGCCGAGCCGGCCTCTCCGAGTTTTCAGAAGTTTCCATTCAACTGATGCGCAGACGCACTGCGATTCTCAGTGTTTAAGGCCCGGCCTTTGCTGTACACGCGTCACTGATTCTACTAGGTGAAAACGTGAGAAGGAAGAGTTAAGGATTGCTTAGTGTCCTTGGGACAATGTAAGGATCAGTTTTTAAAAACTTCAAGAGAATCTTCCAATTTGGAAATCCAGTGCAGCACCAGCCAAACCAAACCAAAGCAAACCGGAAACGTCACCTGGGGCCGGGGAGCAGGAGCAAAGGAGCCCAAGGGCTCGAGGCACTACCTTGGCCGGTGCTGAAGGGTGCGCCCTGCGCATCATGCTGCACAGGCGGGATCTGCTGCCTCTGGGACGGCACAGCCACGCTCCTGCGGAACCTGCGCAACAGCTCCTGCTCCGCAGGGCCGCTCGCCAACCTCAGCAACTTTTCCAGCAGCCGGATGAACTGCGTGTACTGCAGACAACAGAACTCATTAGAGGAGGCAAGTGTAATTGCATTTGCTAAGTTTTTTTCTATTTTTATCTACTTGATCTGTCCAATGTCTCTCCTCTGATGAATTCTGACAGGCTGACACTTCTGCATCTTCACGCTGCTTTTCAAACAGTGTGCACACGCATCGCCTTCCCTGCGGGTCTACCGGGCTCAATCTTTTCTTGAGAAACAAAGGGATTTATATCACTCGCAGAAAAGTCAGTTTCTCCGTATTATGATTATGAAGCTGAGATTTAAATTCATTTTCAAAAAAAAATTTAGATGATCTTCAAGCATAATTTCCACTATTAGAACTGTATCAAAAGGAGCATTAGAAATAATTTCCAGTAAGTTATGTAGAGTAAAATGTAAAGAGCCTGATTTTGAGAAAATGTACCTCTTAAATTATATTTCATAATACATTTGGCAAATATATTTTTGGCTGTTCAAGCTGTGTTACTTTAATGTTTATGATTTCCTTTAAAGTCGAACAATCAAGCTATTTAAAAATTCAAGAGACACTTGACTTAAAGGGCAACCTCTTGAAATAAATTATCCCTGCTACTCTGTGCATTTTTTTAAATAGTTCTTGAACATGTGATTAGAAAGTAAACAACTTGGTATTAACCCCTTAAAATTAGAAGCCAGAATAATCATTTTAAAGTGTTTATGGAGAAGGAAACAACTAACACTTGAGACCCTTAGTTAATATGGATTATGAAACCCAGGTTTTCATAACCTTTTTATGTTTTTCGTCAACCCTAAAAATCATACTCAGCTCTGTTACCATTTGCCTCTATTGTGAAAACCTGCCAGTAGTACTTTGAAACTGAAGAATCTCATCAATAAGGTTCGTATTAAAACAAAGGGTTCAAATACAGCTCCCTGTGATGTACTAAGGAGAGGGTGATTTTCCAAAGGTGAGATGCGCACCCCTGTGCCCCCCCAAAAAGCTTCACTCTCCCCTCCAGGCAGGGCCAGTGGCCTCTGTTCTCAGCCCATCTCTGTGCACCTCGCATACACCCCAGGACCACTGTTTAAACTTCAAATATCACTCCTGGTACCACATAACCTAATTGGCCCACTGGGCTTCAGGGTCAAGAAGTTGTCACCCACTCCCAACCCCTTCATCTTGGTACCAGCCACAAACTTCAGAGTTTCTTCTAATATGCAGTACTCCGAAAGCACAGAAGGATGCCATAGATAATTTGTTTTGTTTCATAGGTGCACACCTGTATGAAGTCCTCGGGACAACCCTGAATTATAAAATCAAAGCAGCCAGACAGCAGGGGAAACAATGAAATGATACATTCAGTGACGAAGCACACAGACTTCTTCACTTAATTCCAGTGCAGAACACTTGGCCAAGGGTATCAGAAATTCACTCAGGATCCAGTACTAACCAGACATCAGACATCTTGTTTAAACAAATTACAACTTTTCCAAATCATTAATTTCTTCAATATGTTAAAGGAGCAAAACAGCAATAACTTAAGATCTACCAGCGTCAAGGCACAGCGTTAGCCACGGTGGTGGGAGAATGAAGCCTTCCTGGAAGGATCTGTGACATTTATCTCTGCTTAAAACCTTCCAGAAAATCATCTATATTTACAACATCAAAATATTTAAAACATCAACCTTCCTCCATAATGAGGAGCTATATGAGAACATCTAACAAGAGTAAAATGAAGACAGAAGCGATCTGGGGTGTCATGAACTGTGGGAGCTGCTTAGGAAGGCGGACTCCCAGGCACCCCGGGGCATGGCACTGGTCTGAGTGAGGCCCGGGGCAGGGCTGGTGCCGGGACACAGGGATCGTAGCTCACAGGTGAAACCCGACCTCGCAGACAGGACCCTAGGGAGGGAGAGGCAGGGGGCTGCGTGCTGCACCCTCCTCCCAAGCTGTGCTCACCGTGAGCCTGGAGACAAGCAGGCCTCTGCTGTGCCCCTAAAACCACCCAACACAGCACTTTCTGACCGCATATGCGCCCTCCCCATTTCAGAAAGCAACAGGGCACACACTAAATGGAGGAGCACAGGAACACCTGCCTCCAAGGAGCCTCACTACTAGGACCCTTAATACAGCAATTGTCTGCATTCTTACCGCACAGGTCCCCTTAAATTAAAAAGATTAATTACTCACATCTTGATCTGACAGTTTTTCCACTAACATTTCTTCTAGTTCCTCCTTAATCAGCCATCTGCTGCCAATCAGGTCTCTGTTAAAATATCACATATATTCTCTTTTTAATTAACTGTGCAATTAGAGTTATATCACAAAAGATCCTACATACAGTAGCAGGTCATGATTCGAAAACAAATTTTCATATAAAGTATTTTCATTTGAGAAATATTACTTCTATTTCCTCAATCTACTTTAGAAAAGACATAGACTCTAGTACACGTTCTGAAGAATCAAATATGCCACGACGGGCAGACGCATCTCAAAGCTACCAGATTTCCTGAGGGTTAAAACTGTGCTCTGGAACTGGCTTTGAACATGCATGGATACAGAGCAACCTGCCAATGGGCTCGAGAACTGGCAAAATCCAAGATAAGACCAGGAATACATTCACAACTTCAACGCAGTGCACTTAGAAATTTGCAAAAAAAGAAAAAAGGAAGGAAGAAAGAAAACACACATGCACACATGAATAGACAGCCCGTGTAAAAGGGGCCGTGCAGGCTGGTGGAGTTGATCCACGGGCGGTCGCCAAGTGGGAGCACAGGCCCTCCCAGCACCCAGGTGTGACACTCGTGTGCACCCACACACACCGAAATTCGGAGGGCACTGAATCCAGGTACTATGGCTAAGCACTACTTAATACATCTGAGATGAAGCGACACAAAAACAGCCTCAGGATTTGCTTCCTCTGAAACAAAAATCACTTATTACTTGGAACCCTTCATTTTAATGATTAATGCTGAAATACTGGGTAAATACTAGGCTTCACGTATGCCAGTAAGTGGTACGTTCTGGTTCAAAGTTCACTGTATTCCAATGTGAGACAAGAACTTACATGACTTCAGTATTTTCCGGCAGCAGACTTTTGGGTAGCAACTGATTTTGATGATTTTCAACCTGGAGAATCTTTCCATATATGTCCTATGCAAACAGAATACACATGCTACGGTAAGAGAAGGCATGCCACACCTATGGTACATTTACACTTCTCCGTGAGAAGGACTCCTTCTTAGGTGGCCTCCTTGATTCAGCTGCAGAGCAAATACAGCGGCAACGCTTTTTAATAAAACTGCTACTCAGCCAACTAAAGGATGGTGTTTCAATGAGAATGCAGTATTACACATCAGCGCGCACGACCGTTCCCCGATTTAAACCCAACTCTAAAAGCTTCACCTCTGCACTCCAGGGCTTTTTATTTTCCTTAAGAGTTTCACAAACAGGAAACGCTTCCCTTAGGGAAACTCGTAATTTAAACAGCAGTATGTATTTTAAGCTTAGAAAACTATCTAGTAGACTTATGATATTTATGGCTGAAATACCGAACAATTTTATGTAATATTTAAGACCGTGCCAGGTATTTGTATCTTCAATTTTTCACTGTATTTTTATTATTTTATTTCTATTAACTGACACTTCAAGCCTGTGAATGTGTATCAATTTTTAAATTGTAATGGAAAGAGAAAATCTGTCATTTTGTTAGAATCTGTAAAAAATAATCTAGCAGTAAAGTTATCTACAAAGTACATTTTTCAGGCAATGAGTTTACCACAAGCAGAATAATGTAAAGGCCACCTAACAGTGTGGAATGACCAAACTTGACTTTTTAAAAACAATTTTTAGATTCTTTTTGGGACCAGGAATCGAATTAAGGATGCTGCACTTGCCTGGCAGGGCTGTGCCGCTGAACAAACCTCATTTTTCGAGGCCTCGCCCTGAGTCACGCGTGCACGCGTTCGTTTATAACATATGTGTAACCCGGCACACGAGTATTCGCCGAACCCAGTGCTCCATAGCACGAGCTGGCTCGCTGCAGCCCCGGGTTTGCTCCTCTGCGGGAGGGAGGAGCTGCAGATGAGGAAAACAATTGCTTTCTTTTATTGCTAACCATGATGGCTTCCGATATTACCTGTGCGACTGACACAACTTATTACTGACAGATGCAACCTACACCTTGAACACTCAACAGTTTCAAGCCAGGAGGCAGCTCCCTGGGGGCTCTGGCCAGGCTGCCAGCATGTTCTGGGGCGCTGCTTCGCACAGTCACGGGCTAACCATCTTAGTGCTCTTTCACGTGCAGTCTCTTTTGGGGAATCTACTTCTCTCCCTGGGGAAATGATGGTGAAGAGTAAGAACTAAGGCTCTGAGTTCATGCAACATCACACGGGTGAGGACAGCTGAGCCGATCTTCCAAGGGCAGGATGGAAACCTTTGCTCCTTTTGTCCGGGAGATACAGAAGCACCTTCTTGTTTTGTTTTCCCTAAAGATGGCACCACAGGTAGTGCAGAAACAAAAAGGAAAACATGCAAAAAAGAAGAGACGCCACACTCAGAAGCTATGAAGCCGGGTGAGCTAGAGTAACAGAGGCTTGTGCATCTCAGACGGAAGTGAATCCTCCCTCCTCCAGCTTGGCCCTGAAGGTGGTGGCCCAGGCAGGAGGCAGCAGCATCCAATCCAGAACTGGTCAGAAACAAGAATTCTCCAGCCTCATCCAAACCCAATGAAGAGGAACCTCTAAGGGCATCTAGCAAGCCTGCCAGCAGTGCACAGGGAAGCCTGGGGATTACAAAGGCACAAAAGGCACAGTCAGTCAACTCCTCGCACCTGTAGGAAGGAAGTGTACCCGCGCTACGGCTGCTTCCCCGACACGAGGCCAGCACTACGGCAGCAGAGAAACACATGCACACACTTAAAACAAGAGACGCGCTGTCTACCACGAACAAAGCAAGAACTAACTTTCATGTGAACATGCACATCTAGAATATGAACCTCTTATTCAACTCAAAATTTTACAGTCTTTCTCCCAAAAATTTTAAAGCCTTTGAGTGCGGTTAGGGCATCTTTAACTCTCCTGTATGTACGTGCGTGTGCGCGTGAGTGAGCACAGGGGACGGGATGGGAAGGCGGGCTTCACACTGGCTAAGCACACACTGCCCTGAGCACATCCCTCACCCTCACAGCCGCCCTGGCCCCAGGGCTTGCGGTTCAGAGTGCAAAGGGCAAAGACGGGATGGCTTTCCTATCTAGCTAAGGATGTATGACCTCAGAACACCAACGACAGTAACAAGATCCTTTACTACTTGGGAGGCTGTCTTTAATTTTTTGGAGTAACTAAGGCAACTATAATATTAACAACTGACTTTCTTCATAGGTAAGTTTCAAGTCAAAGTTTAGGCTGCTAAATTAATCATAATGTTACAATGACTTTCGAACAATATTCACCTTAAGTTCATATTTTTCTGAGAATATTCTTTCATTCTGCCATCTATTTCCCTCTAGTATCCTATTTGCATCTATAATAATTTATAAATGGTGTGAGTAAATGATTGGGTGAAAAAAATGTGAAAGAGGAGAAAAACAGCCATGAAAAACATACGTCAAACTTCAAACACGACAAATTTTATTCCTTTGAGGCAAATGCTTGCAGCTTGGTTATAATCCAACGAATCACACAATGTGGATGATGCCACTCTATCTACTTTCTTTTGGGACGATGGGAACGCTGGGGTTTGGCCCTAGGGCTGCACTCGTGCCAAACATGTGCTCTGCCACTGAACTACCCTGCACACTGCTTCACGTAAGACAATACCTGAGAAGAACAGTGCAGTGCCGGACCCTGGCAGGGGGAGTACAGCATCCCAGCAGCTAATGGTCTAAATTATACCGTGTACCATGTCGATGAATTCTCTGTCGACTGCATAATAAAACTGCTCTTGAGATTCTGCCATGGGTAGAGACCACAGTTCTCTGGAAAGTCGATTCTGAAGCTTCGACTCCCTGAAGAGATGCATTCTAATTTACATCAAAAAATTCTTGAGGGTACAGAAGATGCCAACCGCTGTCAACATCACAGATTATCACTGATACATTGTTAAGTTTCCACTTGATTTTTAATGGACACTAGAGAATTAGAGTGACCCCAACTACACTAAGTTTATATAGTATATTTAACAGTGTAATTTTCAAATACGACAGGAATAACCCAGATGTGAAATGCTGAATCATTAATCACAGCTATGATTAATATTTCATAAAATCAAAGCAAGCCTTTCCACCCCTCATGCCATCAGATTTCCATAATGTATGAGTCAAATTTAGAAGGTGCCTAATTTGAAAATACCAGATGCTCAGGTTGCAGAAAAGAAATGCTTAAAGTAAAACCCTTCCAAGAGCATGAGCGGCGGGGTTTTCAGTACCCTTTTAGAATCTGACGTGGCTGTATTATTGTGTTGAAATTCCAATTTGAGGAAGGATAATCAAGTAGCATTTCATGGGGGACACTGGCATAGGAAAAGTCACAAAATAAGCAGTAACAAACTAACAGCAATTATCAGTTAGCTCAGTAACTTACAATTTGTGTTTATTAAAGAAATCACAGGCAAAAATGTCTTAAATAACAACTAATTTTTTGGCCACTGGGATACACAAAATCTAATCAAATAAATACAAACGTGATTCACGGAGGTCGTTGCTACAGACCACAGGTTCCCGGCGCCTCAGGTCCCCTGCAGACCACCGCGCTCCTTTGTGAACACATGGCAGGGCGCAGTTTGCACGTCTCGTGGTGCCACTCGTGACGCATGATGCCGCATGACGGAAAAGGGCAGGCACCTCGGCTAGCGCTGACGTCTGGGTGCTGGAGCAGAGCACAGCTGGTGACGACGGCAAAGCGCAGAGACTCAGATAAATCGAGCTCAACTTCTCCAGTTATAACCACACATTCTGTAACATCTGTACCATTACAAAAGATGTAATCTGACTGGAATCAATGTAGGCAGTAGTAAGCTGGATTCATTTTTTTTTTAAATTAATTTTCCCAGTTGTTAGACTAAGAGCATAAAAGATACATAATGGCAATTATCCCTATGTGAGGAAAGTGTACATTAAAGATACCTCTAGAATGGCAATTTCTACTGCTGATTTCATTACTGAATTAACTCCTGCTGTCAAGAAGTCTTAAAACAGCACGCAGACAGACTTCGGCAGCAGTCCGCGGCTCCTCAGGAGTAAGTGCTTTACGTGGTGTGAAGACAGTTCCTGCACAACGGCTCGCTGTGAGCAGGGTCACTACTTTAATTCCGTTTCTAGAGGTAACAGCACTGCATCCAGAAGTTTTAAATGTTCTCCACATGGCCACAAACGGAACCTGGAAATGGTGGTATCAGGCCACGGCTCCAGGCTGGCAGCTCTTTTTGGGGTGCTGGTCTTGAGCTTTAAGACCCTGGGCCCCTTCTGTCGTTTGAGAGGAGCTGCAGACGCAGGGGTCAGGCGCTTCTGTCACAAGGTACAGAAACCCGGTGTACACGGAAGTCAGAAGGACTAGAGGTCTTGTTTCTCGTATTTTAAACTTTTTTCCCCAACTCTGTGCAAGGCTTTAGGTGTACACTATCCCCGGCCCCTCATTTCACATGCGTGTTTGATGTGAGCCCTTCAACCAGAGGAAGCACTCTGAAAACACGCTGTTCTTTACTGTGCGATGTGTCCTCGGATGTAGAGAAGCTGCCACACGACAGCAGCTGCCCGGGGTCCTCTCTGCAGCCTCGTGACTCCCACACCAAGACCAGGGTGAGGCCCATTCGGGACACTCCGCCCACGCTCGCTGCACAGGGCTGACGCCACCCCAAGTCTGCGGCGACTCCCACCTTGCCTTTGGGGGTCACTCTGAGTAACACCCCTCAGGACACTGTTGAGAGTTTCCAACATTTTGAACCACTTTCCCCAGCAGTTTGATGGGACGTGAAAGGGCAGCCAGGGCACACAGGGACTCATGGGCCACTGCTTCTGACAGCAATGGGCAAAGCAGTCGCTTCACCCAATGAAGGAGCCGACCAGCCTCAGACTGGTCCTCCACAGCGGTGCCGCAGGACGCCTCCCTGTCTAGTCGGAGCTCGCGCTCAGGCGCTGCACAGCCCCAGAAAGCTGCCCGCCTTCCCCTTGCAGTGAGTGGATCCCAACTGTCTTCACAGCCATAGCTATGAGCAAAATCCACAAACCTAAGCCAGTATTTTTCCTAAAATAATGGCCCTGCACAAATGGAATGGTGACTTCACAGACGGCAAATGCGCGGTCCACGAGCACGGTCCCCCACGCCTCTGGGGTCGGCGCGGGCATCCCCAGGGGGCCTGTCCCCGTCTGCAGGCAGCACCCCCACCCCACACACCTCCACCCTCCCTTGTACCCTGGCTTTTTGTTTTTTCTCTTTCTCTTCCTTCTGCTCCTAAATATAAACTGAGGCCCTAAACTGTGCCTGCAGAGCACGCAGGTTCTACTGGTTAAGAGGTGATCAAGACACGGGAAGCCCCCGACGCTGGGTGGAAACCCAGGCGCGAAGGGCCCTGCATCACTCAACACCGTCTCGAGCCGCGGGAAGTGGCTCGTCTTTCAGAAACTACTTCTCGCTGTGCAGGAATTGCGTTGGAACTGTTTTACGCTTCTGTTACTCAGCCTGTCCTACTAATGGCACTGTAAGCGGGGTTGCGACAACTTGCCCAGGCATCTGAAGACACCCGTAGGAACGGGAGCCCTGCCGGCCCGCGGCAGCACCTGCAGCGGTGGGCGCCTCCGTTCTCACCATCGTCCTCCCTCAAAATCCTGCCGCCCTCCATCAAGCCCGGAGGGAGGCGGTGTTCCCGGGAGCATCCTCACCAGCCCCGGGCCACGAGCTGCTGGACAGTAGCACACACAGCGCCCAGGCCCTCAGAAGGAGACCTGGCGCGCTCACTAAGACGGGCGAGGTGAGCGGACCAGGGAGGGCTCCTCATACTGCCTCGCAGGCCACAGATGCTGCCTGTCACGGCCCGGAGCGCAGCGCTGCTCAGTGTCCTTGGCCTGTCACACAGGAACCAAATGAGGCCAACAGAGAGAAAAGCAGCCACAGAGATCCGTCGCGAGTCCTGAGAGCCAACAAGCAAGTACTCAGGGGCGACTCCCAGTGACACGCAGGAGACCAGGGGTGCCCCCGCCCCAGAAGGCACAGGGGACGCCACTGGCATTCACACCCGGCCTTTGCACGCAGGGCTGTGCAGCTGGATGGTGGACACCGGGTCCTGGGTCAGAGCGACAGCGTCTCTCACGGCAGCTGCCGCGTGCCCTGCGGTCGAGGCGCCCCGAGCCCGGCAGGAACTGCGACGGCGGCTGCTGGTGAAGCTGGAGCGACTGACTGGCAAACAAAGCAGCAGTGACAGAGCCCAACTGAAACAGAGGCGCCCAGTGAGCACCTCTGTGTATCACAAAAGCTGCATTCCTCAAAGAGGAGGAATACGTAGCCAGACAGAATTCAACATTTCAGTCAGGGAGCTTGGTAAAATATTCTCTCCTGAGAAACCAGGTTCTTTTCAAACAGGAAAACAAACTAAAAATAAAGTTAAGCCTCGTACACAATGTGTAATTTCTTCATTATGATGGAATGCGACAAAACATCTCGCCCTTGGCTCGCACGGTTCCAGCCCAAACAAATGCAAATGGCTTGTCAGATGACAGCTGCTGGATCGGGCTCCGTGCAACCTGCATGCTTTACTCTTCCCCGTGAAACTCGGGATGAAAGGCAGAAGGCAGGAAGAGAATTAATGTAGCATACAGTCTAAAGGCAATGCTACAACCGTGATTAAGTAGAAAAGTTAAAAGGCACAGATTTTCCACAACCTCGCTGCGTGCAAGCCATCCGTGTAACAAGTTGACAGGCCTAGCGCGTCAGCTCCATCATCCTCTCCGACAGCTAAGGCGCAGCACCGCATCCCTTTTCAGAGAAAATCTGCGTCTGCACCATGAAGCGTTGTACATTATTTCTTAGCACTGCGGGGGGCTCGAGTCCATATGGAACCTTCACAAATATTACCACAGATCACACCCGCGGCGCGGGGCAGATTTGACATACCTATTTAAATGAACAGCGGGGGGCCCCGGCGGCCTCGGGGTGTGCGGGAGCGCTGGCAAGGCCGCCGCCGCACCATTACTCAGCAAAGACGCGCTCCGCATTTATCATTCATTTCATTTCTGCCAGGGCAGGAAGCTCATTTGCCCAAGGTCAAGAGAAAGCGAAGGGAAGGCTTTCTTTTTTTTCCCCAAGAAATAAATGCACCTGACAAGTGGGGATTTTTCCTTTGGGTTTGTGGAGCACAAATAAACACCAGAGAAGCCTGCAAGGCGGAGGGAGCGTGCTCACTGATTCACGCCGCTGAAACCCGACTGTGGATAGGGAAGCCCCAGAAATATTATGACTTAAAAATCGTAGAATGGGTAAAGCAGAACTTGACACCACGTTCTAAAAATAAAGTGGGTTCTGCTGTTAAAATTGGATATTGGCATCCGGCCTTGTTCTTCATAGTAATTCTGGGGAACTGTCCCAATTTGCACACTATCAAAGGCAGCTCTCAAAACCAAACCAAACCGTTCACAGTACCCTCAAAAGCAGCTGGAAGCCCAAATGCATTACAATCATTTTCCAGGTTGCTTCTTGGGCCTACACTCTCAACTCCTGACTGAATTCACCTGAAAAACATGGCCTACGATCTATAACGGCAGAGACGGAGTCAATGCCCACAGCCCTCGGCAGTTCCGCACCCGGGCGCCCCTCTCCCAAGAAGGGGCACTTCGATTTGTCAGGGAAACTTTTTTGTGGGAGGTGTAGTGCTGGGGGCTTGTGTACGCCTGGCAAATGCTCTCTGCTGTCCGCATCCCCAGCCCGGTAAGTGAAGGAAAGCGCTCCAGACAAACCACTCCGACACACGTTCTGTCACACTGGCCAAGATGAACTATGAAGCTTTTCACCACCATACTGTCTTCCCTCCAGGAGTCTCATTTCTGTCCATGGTAAAATGCTAGGTAAACCCTGAAGCTGAATAGTTTCGCAGCTCACGGCTGACATTATTTATCATGAATGTGATGTACTCACGTGCATTAAGGAGTAATACGCCTGTCTGCCAGTGTAGAAGAGGTAATGAAACGGACGGCCGTCTTCTCCCCACTGGATTGCTAGGAGAACACCAAAAACAAACAAACAAACAGAAAATACACGGTGATACATGAAACAGCTGTATTTAGTTGTAGTTAGGAGGCACATTTATAATTCTCATTAACTTTTAAAATAACAAAAAACTTAGTTTTTAGAATTTATATACTACATTTATAATGCAAATGTTTAGAATATTTAATATTTCATACCCATTAATAGAACAATGTTTATATTTAATAAAATTTTCTACCATGAGAATCTCTATAATTTATTTTAAATAGAAACATGTAAAATAGCCCAAATTACCTTGCTAGATAAAAAAAAAAAGTTATATTTGGCTATAAACACACCCTGGACTCCCTCGTTCAGAGCAAACAGACAGTCAAGAATGCAGCACACTTGGAGAATCTGAACCAGGCATAATCTCGCAAACTAAAGACAATGTTTCGACCTCATGCTAACATCTCTGAGGGTTCAAAGCGCCCACTGCAGAAGGGCCTCACGTGTGATTCCTCCCATTGGAAGGAGAAAGCTGGCCAGACACCGACCCGCCGCTGCAGAGTGGCTCCTGTGAGCTGTCTACCGCGGCAGCCCCTGTGTGTGAAGACAACAGCTACCTTCCCCACACCTCACACCACCGGGAGCCATTCTCTCCCAGGGTGCCACCTGTTTATTACGTCGTGGCATTTTTTGCGATTGAGAAGTGAAAAATTTGCTTCACATGGTCGAATGTGTGGCTTCCTCTCAACTACGCTTCCATTATGGGTCCCACAAAGCAGCCCCTGGGACCCTCCTCCTCACAACACTTTGTGTAGGCCCGTGAGGACCCAGCCTGGCGCAGAGTGGTCCCCTCATCGCTATCAAACAATCCCTGCCCCACCAGAAGGCAGGCTTTACAAGGCGTTAGCTTCTACTGTGACAAAAACTGCATGGTACTGGCAAAAAAACCAACCTGAAGATCAGTGGGACAGATTGCAAGATGCAGAAACAACTCTAGGCATACTCAGTCACCTTATCTTTGACAAAGATGCCAAACACAT
This sequence comes from Dasyprocta punctata, assembly GCA_004363535.1. Taxonomy (NCBI): domain Eukaryota; kingdom Metazoa; phylum Chordata; class Mammalia; order Rodentia; family Dasyproctidae; genus Dasyprocta; species Dasyprocta punctata. The sequence continues at coordinate 16,851 of RJWM01018988.1, read as the reverse complement.
TCACTAGGAGAAAGATAGCCTCTTTAATAAATGGTGCTGGAAAAACTGGTTCTGCACATGTCAGTGATGAAAATTAGACCCGTATCTTTCACCATGCACTAAATTTGAAATGGAACAAAGATATAAATATTAAAACAGAAATATTAAATCTGCTGGAAGACAGAATAGGTAAAACTCTTGAAGACACTGGTGTAGGTAAAGACTTTATAAAGGCTTTATAAAACCCTGACCACACAGGAACTATCATAATCAACAACTGGGATCTCATGTTATTAAAAAGCTTTTGCACAGCAAAAGAAACCATCAAGAGCGAACAGACAACCCACAATGTGGGAAAAAATGTTTACCAGCTCTTCTTCAGACAAAACATTACTATTGAGAACATATAAAGAACTAAAAAAAATAAAAAAATAAAAAAAGTCAGTCCTCCCAGATTTAAAGACCCAATCCAAAAATGAGCATCTGAGATGAACACACACTTCTCAGATGAAGAAATACAAACAGCAAGTAAATACGTGAAAAATATGTGAAAAAATGTTCAACACCACTGGTCATTTGAGAGATGCAAATTAAAACAACACTGAGATTCCACCTTACCCCAGAAAGAATGGCTACTATCAAGAAATCAACCAGTAACAAAAGCTGGAGGGGCTGTGGGGAAAAAGGAACCCATCTCCACTGTTGATGGGAACATGGACTGGTACAACCACTGTGGAAATCAGTAAGGAAATTCCTCAAAAAACTAGGATTGAGATCCCATTTGACCCAGTTCTTCCCCTTCTGGGTGTTTTCCCAGTAGAATTAAAAACATCATACCACAGTGATATATGTGCATCCATGTTTACAGCAGCACAATTTGTAATAGGCGGATCTTGGAAACAACCCAAATGCCCATCAGCCAAGGAATGAATAAAGAAGATGTGGTCTTTTTATACAATGGAGTACTACTCAGCCATAAAGTATAAACTTGAGACTTTGATAGGTAAATGGATGCAACTTGAGACTATACTGATAAGTGAAATAAATCAGATGCACATGTATAAACATCGTATTGTGTCACAAGTGTGAGAAGCTGGAAGAGTAAATAAGATCCAAAACGTACAACAGATATTGTAAAATGGGAAGAAATTTCAAAAGGAAAGAGAAACTTGAATGGGGGAATTGAGAAAAGAATGAAGGTAAAAGAAAAAAATATATATATGCATATAAGATAGTTAAGGTTCTTATACTACTGATTTCTCTTAGTTCACTAAAAAGAAATATTGTGCTAATATTGTCTGGACAAATAAGTGTTGATATCTTGCACTCTCAGTGACTAATCTAAAGATAACAATATGTGTTAACCTTTGTTACCCTATTGTCTTTTTTTTCTCTTTAAATTAAAAAAAAGAAAAAAGGCTTTGGCTTCTATCCAGTGATTTTCTTCTAGAATTTTTATTTTCATGTTCAGATACTCAATTTACCTGGAATTCATTTTTATGAAGCAGAAAGCCAAGCATTGTCCTGTCCGGTGAGAGGCCTGTGTCCCGGCGGGACCCTGGATGTCGTGTGCTGTTCTCCGGAGAGCCTGCCGGGGCACATGCAGGGCCTCTCCCTTCTCTGCAGGTACCTAGCCCAGGCCCACAGGGGCATGCTAAGTGCATACACTTACAATGAACAGCACCATGAACAGTGAAAGGCTCGAGTGAGCGTTTGGACCAAAAGATAAAATCGTATCACTTGCCAGTGGCTCACAGGTGAGCTAAGAACTTGTCCCGCATCATTTTCAGAGACTTCATGAAATCTACACATTTTCCGGCATTTCTATCTTTACTAACCATGGGTTTTGACTGTACTGCTAAAGCGGTCGGTCAGAAAGTAACCAGAGAGACCAGCAACATAGCTGTAGACAAGGCTGTACAGTTAAGCTCAGGCAGAGGCTAGACGTAGGCCCTAACGTGAGGGTTTGTGCAGGCACCGACTGCATTATGCACCTGCATACATACATGCACTTAACTTCATTATGTATATATATACATGCATACACACACACACACACACACACACACACTTGGCACATACATGCATATATACCTGCATGCACACATGTACTTGATTTCGCTGACACTGCAGCGTCACAGATTTTTAAGGTATCTGGTATGCCTTGTGTGTGGACAGTCCCCCCAAAGCCTTATGCACTCACAGGTGAGGTTTCGGGGAGACGACTGGATTACAGGTGTGTGATACTCGATCGATTAGTCCACTAACTGGTTCAGTGCAGTTCTGAGTGTGGATGACAGACGCAGTAAGGAGAGAGGGTCTGCTTTGGGTGTGGGCAACGCCAACAGGCGTGCGGCCTGGAAGGAACGAAAAGGGGAAGGGGAGGAAGCTCTGTTTCCTGGCGGCTCGTCCCTGAGCAGCTCTCCTCTGCCAGGCCAACCTGCCTTGGAGCCAGCCAACCACAGACTGAAACCTCCACGAACTGTGAGCTAAAGAAAACCTTTGCTCCGATAGCTTGTGGGTGATGAGTACTTCGTCCCATGATAAGAGAGTAACGAAGGCAGGACTCTCTCATATATTTACACCACACCACAAGTGAAAGGGAAACGCGGTCAACTACAGCATGTATCAGAGCCTATCCTACTTGAAAAGTGCACCCAGCTGCCAAGATCTGGCAATCTGAAAAAATCTGAATCTGAAAAAAACGTATCTTAGCATTCACAAAAAACTGACCTAAGCCTACGCTTGCACTGCACGCCCAACTCTGCCGCATGGTCTGTCTGTCCTGCACCACAGTCACCGTTCTGACCATCAGAGCTTCCCGCTGTCTCTGGACATGAGGTGCTGTAATCACCCTCACCCCCTTTTCAAGAATCTGCACTGCTTCTTGCACAGTGAAACTTGACAAGTTGCCCCCAAAGTACACCATGACACTGACTGGTAACTTATTAATCTTCAGCACAGCAACTTTGAATACTGTCGTCCCTTACAAGAAAGTGGAATCTTTCCAGTAACTCAGATTTTTCACCATTGAGCCTTACCCAAGTTTTAGAATTTTCTGAGTAAGTCTCTTACAGATTTTGCACATTTTATTATTTGTAAATAGTTCAGGAATTTTGCTGTTCATCCTGCCTCCTCCCATTTAATTAATTATAACAAAGAACAGATTCCAAAATAGAGGACTTAAGCCACACAAGTACTGTACTGTTCTTACAGAAATGAAGCATCAGAATTCCTTAGCCAGAAGCAAGGGGCGAGTTCACTGCTCAGGACTCGGCATCACATATGTGCACCTGCATGTGTGACTGGAATGTGACTTGTATATTTTTCTAAAGCAAACAAACCTAAGTGATATTATCTTGCATTTACAACACACACTACACCATTTTCCAGCCTGACTTCTCAGCTGTGCTGCCTCTTCTACCAACTGCACATGTTCCACGGTACGATTCTGACAGTCCCTTCAGCTACTCAGTGATAGTGATAAATATTTTGATTGTTTCCAATTTGTTTCTTGATGAGTAATATTTACAATTTTTAACCTCTTGGGCAATGGTCTCTTTGTTATTGTGGTACAAAGTATTATTTCTGGTCTCTGATGTTTACTGGCTACTTTTTATTTTTTTCTTCATTTATGAGTTGCTTATTTTCCTCTGCTCATTGAGCTCCTAAGCTTTTTGGTTGTTTAAGAGTAATTTACTCTAGATATCACTATTTGGGTACCACATTTCAAATTTTCTACTCTTTTTGTCAAAGAGAAGTCATTATCTTCCAAAGAGACAGTTTATCATCTTTGCCCTTTGCTTTTTGTGACTTAAGGGCATAACATCTGTCATTTTAAAAATACAGATAGCTCTATACTTACCCCATTAACCACCTTATATGATCCTGTTCTACAGTTTGACTTCAATTCCAGACGCATACTGACTTGTAAAAGTCTTAACCCCACCGTCATCTTCCTAGCACAATCTGCCTTTTACCATTCCACCAAATGAATTAGAGAACACGCAGGGACACGTCTGTATGCAGATGTTAAGCATACATCTGCACACTTGGGCTTCAGTGGCTTTAAAATGGTCCTGGTCTGCCTAGATGTACCAAGTCGGAGAAAGACAGTGACTCACTGCCACCATCAAGTGCTGCCTGGTGCCAGGTCCCAAGCACGCCCTCCCTGAGTGCTCCTGTGGTCGCCGCGGCGGGCTCTCCGCGCTCAGACCGCCGCCCTCCACTGCACTGCGGCATGGTTCTTAAACAGCACTCACGGAAACGTGTCCAGAACCATGCACATCTTCACTATTTTGAGTTCAGACACCACTTATGGTTTAAGGTTTTTCATTCTCTCAGTGGGCAATGACAGCACTGATGGGTAACCACTGGTTTTCCTAACCGGAAGGCGTGGAAAGCCACATGTGTTTTGTCTTTCTTATCTGCACTTTAAAAAAAAGTCGCACTGGTAAGACTTCCAAAATCCTGAGTAAGAGAAGCAAGTGGACCCCTTCTCACTCCTGTGGGAATGGAATCCAGGGGTGTATTTGAAATTGTTTCTGGTCCCGTTATAGTCTTCCTTAAACACTTATTTCTATTGTAAGTATCTTTACCTAAAAGTCAAAGCTCAATTTTGTTAGGTGATTTTTTTTCTCTACACGTTTTGCTCTTCACACACAGAAACACACTAATACACTTTCAGTGTTCACCATGCTGACACTCCCGGCGGGAAACGCCCTCTGACACACACCCCAGGACTCTCCGGTCTGGCCGGGCTCTCCTCCCCCTCCCGCTCTGCGTGCCCGTGACCGTCCCTCTGAGCTGCGGCAGACTCACCGACGGGACGTTTCAGGCATGTGCCTCGCGTCACGACTTTGACTTCACTGTGTTCAGACTCATCTGCATTTTTAAAGTAAGACAACTGTGGCGACTGAGCCATTCTCAAAGCCGCCTGTGTGACGCCAGTGAAGAGCCGGTCACGGCCATGTCCTAAGGTCACAGGGACCTGTTCACTCACTGGCTACCTCCCGGCTGTGAGTCCTGGGTACGTTAAACTTGACGTACTCTACTTCCCACATCTAGAAGTGCAAAACAATACTGGGTGCTTAATAAAACAATTGTGAAGATCCCGATTACACACGAAACACCGGGAACTGACTGGCCTGTTCCAAATTTCAACGGGTTCGGGCTATTTGGGGAATTTTTCAAATTAATTAGACTAAAATCTGTATAACAATCTTATACTTGAAAAATATCCTCGGAATGTTATTTTTTATTTATTTATTTTTTGCGGCACCGGGGATCGAATTCACAGGCTTCACGCCTGCCAGACAGGCGCTTACGCCACTGAGCCAAACTCCCGGCCCTAGTTTTTTGAGGCAGGGTCGCACTATGTAGCTCAGGCTGGCCTTGCGCTCGCGTTGTAGCCCAAGCGGGCCTCGAACTCACAACGCTCTTCCTACCTCAGCCTCCCGAGTGCTGGGATTAAAGGCGTGCGCCACCACACCCGGCTTGAATGTTATTATTTAAAATTCTTAATACTATGCTTAATACTGACTGCTCAGTGGTAGAGTACTTGCCTGCCCTTTGTGAGACCCTGGTTTAGTCCCCAGCACTACAAAACCAAAACCAAACAAACCCAAACAAAAAAACCCCTGAAAAATCCCACTTAATATGTTCTTTTATGCTTTTTCTCCTTAATCAAATTTGCCAAAAGTTGATTGACTTCACTGTTTTTTTAAAGAACTAGTTGTTTTTATCTTACCCCTTCATTTTAATTTTTCATTATTAATTTACTCTTTCTATTGACGTAATTTGCTTTCGGTCTTTTAAAATGACCAGTAGTGCACGTCTGTCCCTGCCTGATGCAATGGCCACACCTGACAGGGTCTGACAGGACCTGTTCTGCTCTCACATGTCTCAAAAGCCTGAAACTGTAACTATGATTTTGTGTTTAACTCAACACTGATACGGTTCTATTGATTCTAAGACAGAAAATTTAATTAGTAGGATTTCCACTTTCCAGATTTTGCTAGTTTTCTCTATGGTCTATTACACCATAACTCTACTAACATCCCACAGGCCACCGCATAGAGCCTGTAGTCTCTGCTGGCCACATAAGCCTGCCTGCACTCCTAGCTAGCGGGGAGGCCAGGGTAAGACGATCACAAATGCCACGCCAGTCTGGCCAGCTTAGCAAGACCCTGTCTTAAACTAAAATTTCAAAAAGGAGTGAGGGCTGCGGCTCGGCTGTAGAGAGCAGGAGACCCTGGGTTAGCTGATCAGTAAGACAAGAAAGAGGGATGTTCTTTGCATTTGTATCTCTAGCCATAAACTCATGATGTGTTGTTCACAGTCTTTAGGGCATCAGTTAACAGCTCCTGCTTCACAGCACTGCAGTGCTGAAGGTTCAGTGCGACACGGCGCACGGTCCAAGGCCCTTGGTGGTAACAGGGTTCACCAACACGCTCAAGCGCCCTTGTCTGGCGGAGCGGTTCCCCAGCTCCTCCGGGCCCAGGCTGGGCAGCCTAGGTGCCTCTTGCCACTGCCATCAACCAGGCGGACATCTTCATCTTCCCAATATTTTGGCACTGGCAGAATAAGATTCTTATGTTAACTCAATCTAGAAGCCTCCACCTTTTAATAAGGGAAGTGGCAGTACAAGTAGCATAATGTATCCAATCTAAAGTTCACTGTTATTTTCTAAACCCACAAATATTAGTTTGTCCCGTATTTACAAAGTACAAATTAGAAAGTAGGCAGCAATAAATATCTTGCGAACTCTAAGGGTGTTCCTTAAATGTAGTTAACTGCCATCAAGATAATCCTAAAGACACGGACACCGTGCAGTGATACATGGAGGTTTCAGTTGTTCCGCTTCAGCTTCCAGCAGCCACGAACTTCTAACAACAAGACTGGTACAAGACTTCAAGGAACAAGCAGGTGAATTCGAAGAGACACAACGAGTAGAGAGGGATGGAGCCAAGAGAAGGAGAGGTTCAGGTGGGGAGTCAGAGAGGTTGAAAACTAGACAGGAAACAAGCACAGCCCCTGCCACGAGAGACACTTTTAGAACAGCGCTGGCCCAAGCACCGCACCTGTGCTCACGCTGCAAGGCTGTGCTGCACCTTTACAACTGAGATGCGCGTCCAGTGCAGCCCCCCGACCGCCCCAGGAGCTAGAATCAAGTTTACATCATGCATTTTATGGTCAAGCATGTCTAAGAAGTGAGGGAGTAGGAAACAGAATATGTATAAAAACCTCAAATAGATGTCATCATTTCAAAGAGTGAAGTGAAACAGGAGAACAGAACGTGAGGTCTGAAGAGTTAGGACTTGGCAGAAACACTAATGTAACGGGACAGAAACAAACTCCCTGCGGAAATACATGCTTTCTCAGCAGTCTCTGCCTGGAGAGCACACCAACACCACGTGTGCGCTGGGCGCTGGCCTCTTCCGTGCTAGTGACACACTTCCGTGGTGCACTTGCAGGCGGAGGGAGTCTCCGTTCGCCCCTAAGGCCACTTATTACTGTGGCACTGACTTCTACAATCACTGTGATGAGTTTGTACACAAACAGATGAAATTTAAGTACATACAGGAAAGACTTTGCTGCCTCGATTAAAGCTAAATTGGAAGTTTTAGAAATTCAAGGGCAAGCTGCTAAAATAAAGTGTTCAACTTCGGTGTGGTTGAAGGGAAAAATCCATGGAAATAAAGACATGTTCTGCACTTATACTCCTCAGAGAGTTTCTTAAAGCTTTTTACTTCTTGGTAAGGAAATGACAGCTGAAAGTTGTTGGTGATGGGTCTGCGGCGGGTTCAAAGGAACAGGGTGTGTGGGCAGGTGCACATGCAAAACTCTCCAGGGACACACCAAAAACGGTGGATAATCTAAGTTTACATTTTGAGTATCTTTTAAAGAAATAATTTCTATATTAACACTTTTTAAATTAACTGACAGCTACCACCAGTCCACACTGAGTACGAGTCTTCTAATACACAGTAAATACAGCACTCACTCCTGGGGTGATACTACGCGTCCCTGTGGGCTTGAAGCACTTGTGGCACATGCTCAGCCATTCCACTGGGTCGCTTGCACCACTGGTAGGACATACGGATCTAATCACCTTTATTGGTCTTTTTATTAACAAAATAAATCAGAGCCACCTGGCAGTGAGACACGTGAATTATGGCTTTGTTGTGAACATGTTAAAGCTTGCGTGTTTTCTTTAAGATGTTTTTGGGTTTTCTTTTTTCTTTTTTTTTTTTTTTAACACATTTAAAAGAAAAACTCTGAAAGAAGTCAGAGAAAACAGGGCATAACAAGAATGATGGCTAACTACTTATCAGCAACAACATAAAGCAAGAGAGTAGAATTACATCACTGAGTAAAAGAAAAAAGGAAAAAAATTTCATATTTGGTGAAAACATGCTTGTGAGATAATGAAAAATTAAACGATTTCAAATAAACAAAAGTTGACTGAGCTGACAGCAGATCTATACTAAATTCTTCCAAAAGGCAAATTATAGCATGTAAATTCTTGGTGTTAAATTAGGACAGGCATAACTGTGACTGGACCTAATTTCACATTGTCCAATCATTCATTACTGGTCTCATAGTGTTGCTGGCCTGCTCCAGGAGACCCTGACCTGGGGGAGCTAGTCCCCAGCGCGAGACTACTGCTGTCACGTCACCAGTACTGTGGCGAGAACCCGCTCCACTCCTCAGCAAACTCACCTCTTTGTTTGGGAAAGATCTGTTCAGGATGCTGTAAAATAAATTTAAAGTGTATCAGATAATGACTATAACACATAAACTAAGTGAAATTTAAAAAAAGAAATTAAAATAACTACCTTCATTATTGGCCTGGCTCGTTTCTCAAACAAACCACTTGGAAAAAGGTAAGTAATGGCTCTCTGAAAATGACAGACAAAGGTTAATTAGCAAGTGTAACAAAAACAAGTCCATCTGATAATGAATGGTCACTGAACGCTCGGCACATGCAGGCACTGACGCAGGGTTCCACAGGCATTCCCAACCCCTCAGTCCTCAGCTGGCACAATAAAGGCACTGCGCACACCCTCCCCTCCAGACTGTGACTGCCACCCTGGCTCCTGACAGCTTCCCACAGTCAGCTCTAAATGTGTTGGCCCCTTCAGGGAGATCCGGCAAGCACTGTGTCTTTCCTCAGGAGAGGGGTGGAAGGGTTCCGTGTGACCCCTGCAGCACAGTGCCCCCGGCAGTGGCTGCTGCTCCCGACTGGTCGCAAAAATGGCAAAGAAAACCCCGCCAGGGGCGCAGGCTCGGGTGTCCCCGCCACGATGCCCTGAGGGTTTTAAATGCTCCTTCAATGCCCCCCAGAGGACTGATCTGACTTCACTTTCAGGGACATGCCTGCTGGGCGCACACTGCCACCACGGCCTGACCCGCCTAGAGCTTTCCAAACCCATCATTTCTGCGAGGCTTTTTCAGCAGGGGTGTGCCGGGGAGGGACAGTCCCATTCCGGGCAACCTCCCCCTCCTGCAGATCAGGGAGCAATGCTGGCCTGTCTGCAACCAGTTCCAGGTGTGACAAACTTTCCGGCACCTTTCCCAATGACCCTGCTGCCTGGGCAGGCTATTCTCAACGTTTCAGGGCGGCAAGAGCATTCTCCTTTGTGGAGATGTGTCCACGAGAAGGCTGTGGCCAGGGCCTCCTCTGGACCTGTGCACCCCGTGAGCCCAGTGCCGCCCGCAGATCCCGCCTCAGGATCCCACCCAGAGGAGCGATGCCCTCATTCCACCCGTGAGCTGGGGTGGACCCCACCAGGCCGGGCTGTGTGCTCCCACTCAGCCTGACACTTAAGGGGCAGGGAGGAGCTTTTCATAGGTGACACTGAGACAACGGTCAAACTTCACACATACAGCAGAATAAATTCCAAACCTAGCAGAGACGTTCATAAGCACACAAGCACTAGCACTCGACAGGAATGAATCCATCTACATACAACCTTGATGTGGAGAAGTCTTTCTTAACTAAGACTCAAAGTTCGGAAGCAATTAAAAAGACTGACAAATTAAACCAAAGGAACGAAAGAAAAATATGGCTCAAAGGTACTCGGAAGAAAAGTACAATGCAAACCCCTGAGATGGCACTTCTCAGGAGAAGCTCAGAAGTTGGTCACACTGCTGCTGAGGCCAGGAAGAGACACAGCGCCCACAGCCAGCGGGAGAGCTGAAGCCCAAGCAGCTTAATAGAACCGGGTGTGGGGATGCCGGCCGTGTGTATGAATTCATCCCACCACACACAGACACACACACACACACACACGCACACACACACACACACACACAGGACCAGAGCACAGGTTACTCACGGGACTGCGAGACCACACACACCCAGGGGCTACCAGGTCCCCGCACAGGCAAGACTGGCAGGGGAGAGGACAGTGGCACCGAGACACTGAGAGTGACAGTGGTGTGCAAGGGAGTGGCACAGGGATACACACGTCTGCCCCTCTGTGCAAACGTCAAAAAGAGAAGTTAGGACAGAGCTATCAGGAGCTACGGGTCTTGGCAGCCCTGGGAGCAGGGTGCATGACGGGTGAGCAGGGCGTGACTCCGCAGGGCGCAGCCGTGCGCACCACCACCGCAGGGGCAGGTACACGCTCTCCACGTCAAAGAACAGAACTGGCAGAACAGACTCTAAAACTACAGACAAACAAATCTTACTTCTAACAAAAAAACATAAAAACATCTCCAACTTCATTTGGCAGGCTTACTGACAGGTGTACTGTGGCTATAACTCTGACATACTTCATGTGTTACTGGAGAGAATATATGTATTAATTTGAGGAAGACCAAAATTTCATTGTAGAACACAAGGTGTAAATATACAAGAAAAAAGGGAAAATCCTAGAATGCTGTTTAATTTATGCAAGTTACTTTAAACCCATGACCACAGTATTTACTTATTTATTTGCAGCACTGGGGATTGAACTCAGAGCCTTTGCACTGAGCTACATTCCTAGCATCTCCCTTTCTTGCACCAGCCCCCTAGAGTGCTGGCACCATGCCTGTGACATGCTGAACACCTATCTAAGGCTGTATATGCATGCACGCACATAGGTATCCAAGGGTGGGGCAGGGAGCAAGTGAAAGCTGCTTTGTAGAGCAACGCTAGTGATAAAACTAGAAGGGATGACAGAAGTAGAAAACGATCACTTTCAACTTCCGAGTTAGTCATCAGTCTCATCCTTGACAGATGCTAAAGCTGGTAGCGAAAAAATTATCAGGGAAAAGAAAATTCACAAGGACTCCATATGTATCCTAGAGAGTACTTAACTAGTTACAAAGGGAAAAAGCTACTTTTACCAGAGATCTAAAGGCCATCACTTTAATTAACCAAGGCACTGGTCATACACATTATCATAACAGGACAAGCTGAGTATCACCTCTGGGGAGAAGCAGTAATAAGCAAACATCACCTAAGTTGTGTCCTTTATGCTTCCTAAATCTGGTCACTAGGAAGCAATCAGAAAACCAGACCAGCAACAGCTGTGCAAGTGGCCTAAATCCTACAAAATAACTAGACAGCTAATGAAGACATGTTGGGGTAAATGGCAGGAATTTAGGTACAGACTATGGAAGACAAGATGTGATTGAAAAATTTGGAGATTAACCATTTTAAAAAAACTTATTACAACAAAAGACACACTGCCACAAACTCTCCTCAAAATACCCTTGACTTCTAACACACTTATCCCCTCATTCTTGCCACTTTCTGCAGCAGTTCTGGAAGCCTCTTTCACAAGCGTCTTTAGTTATGTTGTTGTGGCTGCCTCAATGTCCTGAACTGATTAACAATGTTTCCTGTGCATGGTCATTTTGACTCAGGAAGAGTCGAAAGTTGTACAGTGCCAGACCCGGTGAATATAGTGCATAAGGACACACTGTTGTGTTTTTATGGGCCTGTCTTTCCATTGGATGGCACCCAGCAGCAGCATTCAATGTATTTCAGTCACACGCTATGAAGACATTCATAAAAGGGGACTTCCAGAGCTGCAGCAGAAAGTGGTAAGAACGATGAGACGTGTGCGGGGAAAGGGGGAATATTTTGATGTTGATTCATGATCGTGTATCTTTTGCTGCAATAACAATTTAAAAAAAGGACTCATTCACCACTTTCTGATCACACCACGTATGACCTTACAGAACTGCTGAACGGTAGATATGATACCAGCACTGTGGGAGACACTGGTATGAAGGATGCACGTAGTTAGAGGTTAACATAGGATGCACTTGGGAGTTATGCTTATGATAGCTGCAATTCTCAGTGGATAAGCAAAACAATTATTTTATATATAAAGAAAGGCACTGGAATATGCCAAAATGCTAACAACTGTCCGATCTATTTAACAGGTGTGTGTATACTCACTGGACACTCAAACGTTATGTAATTTCAGTTTCAAAATGAAAAGGTGGGGAAAAAGATTAAAAATCTAAAAAGTAATAAAGATGCTCTCAAACCCAACTGTCCCGTCAGGCCACCACTACTCACAGCCCTTCTGGGCCAAAAGCCACTGGTTGTGTCTGCCCTGTCTACGCTGCAGCTCTGCGGCTGTTACCGTCTCAGCAGCGTGGCTCTGAAGCCAAGGCCTGCGCCAGCTCGGCACACGGCATGGAAAACCAGCACTGCTCGTGAATGGGGGCAAACTCACCACGACCACTGGCCCGACGGGCGTCCAACGCCCTACCGAGTGCCGAGCTGCTGCTGGCATTGCTTACAAACTCGAAAATGAGTTTACTTGGGTGATCACAAATAGAACCCCAGGAGGAAGTGAAAATTGAAGAATTATACCCCATGGCTGGATTGCTCACGAAAACCAAGACGAAGAAAGTCACGAGAAGTTCACTGGTAAACCAGAAACCAAACCACTGCAAAGGATGTCTAGGGCTTACAGGTGATCTCTGGTTTAAAAATTGAAAATAAACCAACAGAGAATTCACTGAAATAGTCTGAAATTTAACTGAAAGGGTTAGGAAAGGTGAGTCTGCCTTTAAAACACACCTCTCAGTAAAAATACACGAGCACATGCTTGTTACCTTATGATCCCTCAGTTATGAGAACACGAGCTATCGTACTGATACCACAGGAAAGGCCACGGGAAAGGCCACGGAGCTGAGGCGTCCAAGTGCAATGCGACCTTGCAAAGTCAGCGAAAAGAACGGAGAACAAAGGATGGGGAAAGAAAAGAGGGATAGGAGTGAAATAAGGCAGTTGTCTGTAGGTCAAAAAAATAAAACACATCCAACAGAAAGGACAGGCGCCCGTGTCTCCTGCCGGTGCCCAGTGAGTGCCGTGCAGCTCCAGTGCGACCTGAGCCCTCCTTCCTGCCAGCCTCCTCAGCAGATTTGGAAGCAAGCAGAGGGCTAGCTGGCTTCAACAAAAAAATTAACTGTGTTGTTTTCTGGGCCCACTTAACTCCCAGGTAAAAGGCAGGTGTTATGATGCAAGCAGGTGAGCGCCATTCCCAAGTAAGCGGGGAACAGAACATGAACGAGCGAATCTGAGCGTGAGGTGGCAGAGCAGTGACTGCTGTGCTCGGCCGGGAAGCCGCTCCTCGCAGCACCCAGAGTCCTTGATCACAGGACAGGACAGAGTTGTAAGCAAAAGCGTGCGGCCCTCACTGTGTCTTAGTCTAGCCAGGTCCTCAAGCCACTGCCCTGTGAATCCGACTCCCGAGGGCACCGACCTCGCCTGCTCGCTGAGGGATGGGACAGACACAAGCGCAGCCCCGCGCAGGCCCTGGGTCAGCACTGCAGTCATGTAAAGCGCACTGCTTCTCACCCACTTTAAGACATGAAACAGTCCCGCGCTCATAAGCTCCATTTCACAGGTGAAAACCCAGCAGCGAAACAGCCGGTTCAACACCACACTGACGAACCGCAGGGCTGGAACCGGGCGCCCCAGGTTTCATTGTGGAACCAGCTCTCACAGCAAGGACCCACTCGCCCGACTCATGCACCAGGACGCCTCGCCGACAAGGAGTCTGTTCAGCCAACAGCAGTAAGGTTAAGAGAAAAACCCAAAAGAAACCCAGATGTGCTCACCTTTAAACAAGAGGAACGTAATAAAACCTTAACACATTTTGCTCAACAAGTATTTACCCCACCTGAGTTCTGCCTGGGCTGTCTGCTAGGTTAGAAAGCTGAGAAAGAAGTGGATCCCGACCTCGTTCACTCAGGAGACTGCGTGTGCGTGTGCGTGTGCGATCTCAAAGGCAAGCGCAGGGCCCCAGGAGGGCGGTGGCACCTGTCCCAGCCAGGCCTCTCCGACCATCCGCCTGCTGGCATCTCCCAGGCCTGCGTCCTTCCAGACCACACGGAGCAGGCACAGACCGCTCCTCCAGTTCTCCCCTCCCCTCCCCCTCCCCCCAGTCACTCCATCCTCCGCACCTTCCCCACCCTCAGCAGCGAGGCCGCTCCCCCCGCCCGAAATACCGGCTTTCCTCCTCGCCCCAGCACCATCCTGCAGCGCCCCCGCTGCCTCGCAGGCCCCGTCTCCCCGAGCCCTCTGCGGCGGAGCACGGCCGGGTCTGCTTCTCCTTCTCCAGCTCCGACACCGTCCCGCTGTCCGCCCTGGCCCTTCCTCCTGCCACATCGCTGCCCAGCCTGTGCTGACCTCAGCCACGTCTGGAGCGGGTTCTCAAGGCAGAGGGCGTTGTCTCCGTCACGTCTCTCCCCACAGCCCGCGGGCCACAGGGCTATGAGCGGACTCACACCAAGTGTGCCCACCGTGATGGTGACGCCATGGTTATACCTTAAAACCTCCTCCCCTTCTTGAGGACGCACACGCAAATATTTAGGGGAGAAACATGATTGCAATACACTTTGTATTTCATCAGTTAGAGGCTGGGGATACAGCTCAGCGACGCAGGGCCTGCCTGGCAAGCGTGAGGTCCTGAGTTCAACTCCCAGTACCCCTCCTCAAAAAATTGTTCAGTCAAAAAATACACAGTTGAAAAAAATATGGCAAAATGTTAGAAGTTATTTAATCTATCTAATGGTCACATGAGTACTCACTGCACAACTTTTCTATGACTACAATTTTTTCATAAGTATATAAATATTTACTGCTGTTGATATAAATCTAGAATGTTCTGATGTTTCTGGATTCTGGTTCTAACATATATGTTACTGACACAAATACAGGTACGCAAACAAAGGAACCACTTTTTGCACTTACGGTTATCACTTATATTCCCCAGTGTATACTGTCTTTTTTTTTTTTTCCTGGTACTGGGGATCGATCTCACAACCTTTCTTCTGCTTGCCAGGCAGGAGCTTGTGCCACTGAGCTAAATCCCCAGCTCTGTCTTTCTTTTAAATAACACAAGACAAAACACGTGTCCCTATTTGGGAAGAAACAGAGGCACAGTCGTCCAGCCGACAGGGCCCAGCAGAACTTCCTCTACACGCCGTGCGCTCGGTCAGTGCCCCGCCACTGAAGACATCCGGTTCCATTTTCTGCAGTAGTAATTAAGTTACAGATAATCGCACCTTGCCAGCGGCACCGGTAAGCTCCGGCCTGTGAGGACCAGCCTCGTCAACCCCTTCCCTGCCCGGGAGTCCGCAGTCAAGAGTCCCAGGCCTGCCTGCGAGCCGGAGGGGCCGGCTCAGGCCTGGGCTCACACCTGTGCTGCAGTCGGAGGCCTGGGGACACGGTGGCTCGCTGTGTGGACAGCACAGGTCCCTGCAGAGGCCCTTCCGGAGACGCACGGCACCTGACTTTCTCTCTCCCCCAGCGCCCCGGTGGCCCTGGCCTCCTTAATCCGTTTCTCTCAAAACCTACCCGCTCAAGAGCTTCCCAAGCTCTCCTTGTGGACAACGGCCTCAGAGCCGATAGCTCTGCTCTGCTGTGGGAAGACACTTCAGCGAGATAAGACCTTCCTCGGTTGATCTCCTAAGCCCCTGGGCCTCCCAAAACATACAGTAACCACAAACACAATTTCCCACGAGAAGGAAAGCAGTGAGCTTGGCCTGAAAAATTCACACCACGGAGGCTGTTTCAAGTAAGTTAGTTATTATAAAGAATAAATAACAAAAACTATAGAAGGGAGCCTATTTCACACAAATTTTTAATGGGAGATGTTTGTAAATACAAGAAAAAAAAAAGGAATCTGAAGGCAAAGAAAGTGCTGGGTCTTTCCTAGCAGCTCTCCCATTAGGTTATTCAGAAACACCCGGTCTGGCATGACAAATAGTGAGAACCTAAATACCAGGACAGGTGCGCGGAGCCATCCCCAGCCCCGGGAAGAAGAGGCGGCAGGGGAAGGGCCTGCGGGCGCGGGTGGGCGTGGCCTGCACTGGGCCTGAGAAGGAGCGGCCGAGGCAGGGAGCGGCCTGGCCTCAAGCCCTGGGCTGCAGACACTGGTCCACTCCCACAGAGTGTCGGCCACGACAGCACACACAGGAAGGCCAGAATGATCCTGATACAGGGACTTTTCCCTTTGAAGCAAACGATAGGAAAAATTATCATTTAAACTAGGAAACGTCCAACCCTTTCTCGAACAAAACAAAACAAAAGCTTGTTTGTGTCGGCCGGTACCCCATGAATGACTCTTGCAGACGTTTCCACACAACGAGGCTAGCCCGACTTTTCTCCACGTTTCAGGAGACCCCTCCACAGGGTGAGAACTGGCCACGGGGCGGCTGGCAGTGAACACACTGGTATCCCGCACCGGGTCCACGGAGAGGAGCCTGAGGACCGGGAGCCACTGCCCGCGCTCAGACTTAAGGCTGGGAATGCCTGAAGCGCTCAGTCTCAAATTTAGACTGAAGAGAGCAGAGGCCGCTGGGCTGGGGCTGGGGCTGGGGCTGGGGCTGGGGCTGGGGCTGGGGCTC
>RJWM01018987.1:0-39920 GCA_004363535.1 Dasyprocta punctata | reverse complement strand
ATTTCTGGAATCTTGATTATTATATGTCTGGGTGTAGGCCTGTTTTGGTCAAGTTTAGCTGGAGTTCTATATGCTTCAGTTATCTGAAAGTCTCTTCCTGTTCCCATGCTTGGGAAGTTTTCTGAAATTACTTCTGTAAATAGTCTTTTAATTTGATTTGTATTGACCCCTGCTTTTTCACTCACACCTTTTATTCGTAAGTTATGTTTCCTTGGGTTGTCTTGCAGCCGTTGCACTGCCACTTCCAGATTTCTGAGAAAGTCCCTTCTTTCTCTCTCCCAAGTTTCCATTCTTTCTTCCAGATACGAAAGTCTATCTTTAGTCTCCTTCAGGTGGTTCTGCCAACTTTTATTGGAGTCTTTGATATCCTGGTAGTCTCTCTGAGTCTGATTAATGCGTTCTAGGTCTTTATTTGTTTCATTCTCAATTTCCTTTGATTTTCCATCCTCCACCTTTCCAGCTACATTTCCTTTAGAGGTGCTTAGCGATTCTGCTATTATGTATTTCATTTCAATTCTCAGTTGGGCTAACAGTGCCGCTTTAATTTCTTTCATAGCTTCGTGGAGTTGTCTCCCCACTTCAGTTGTCATCTCCTCTGAGAGTTTAATTTTTGAACTCCCGACCATTTCAGCGTTAGTGTCCCTGGAATTGGTTCTGCTTGTATTGGAGTCTGGAGAGCGCCCTCTACCTTTCCATCTTGGCATTTTCCTGGGCTCGCCAGTAAGGCCGTGTTGGTCCACTGCCTCTCCCAAGCCTGTTTCTGCTCCACGGATGTCTGGTGCAGTGCGAGAGAGGACGGGGCCGCTGCCTGGTAATCCGTACCAGGCCATCCGCCAAACTTCCCCTATCACCCCCAGGGCACTCGTGCTGTTTCCGCCACCACCTTCCAGGAACCGTGCCTAATTAGGTGCAGTTCCGGTCTCAAGATGGATGCCTGTCCCTCGCTCTCCCTCGGGAGTGGGGGGCTGGGGGCTGCCGGGTTCACTCACTTGCCTGCTCGCGGCCACCTCGCTCCACAGTCAACCGCCGCCTCCGCCGTCCTGCAGCACCATAGCAATTCCACCGCGTATCGCAAGCACCCTGATCGTACCTTCTCAGCTCGGGTCACAGCGCTAATTGGATTCGGCTCCGGTTAGAGGTGCTGTTGGTCTCCGCCTTTGTTTATTTCATTTTTTTACTCTTTCCGTGGACTACAGTTCTCGTTTTAGATTCTTCTTGGGTCCAGAGGACCCATCTCCCTCTTTTTTTCTTCTCTCTGTTATTATATTAGTTTATATTCCAGCATTTGGATGGTATATTCAGGGAGCCTCCCTGTCACGGTGTTATCTGGGCGGCCATCTTGGAGGAAGTCCCCTACATGTCTATATCTGTTAATGTAAGTAACCATTTTAAAGATAACGATACGCAATATTGCAACCATTGTCAAGTTTCTATCATCCTGTTTTGTAAACCTGCAATGTTACTGTTGTGCATTTACTCTAGTCGTTTGTTAGTCTCTTTTGCTTACTGCCTTTGTTATATATGTCTTTTTTTTTTCACTTAAATTAAAAAAAAATGAAAAGGATGAAATCACAACAGACACTGCTTAAATCCAGAAGATTTATTAGCAACTACTACACAAAACCATATGCCAATTAATTGGAGAATGCAGAAGAAATGAATAGATTACTAGATACAAATGAATTCCAAAGCTGAGCCAAGAAGATTTAAAAATTTTGAATAATCCAATAACATGTAATGAAATTGAGGCAGTAACAAAAAATTTACCAAGAAGACCTCAGGTCCTGATGAATTCACTGCCAAATTCTACAAGAACTTCAGAGCTTTGAAGCCAATAATCCTCAAACTCTTTAATAAAATTGAAAGAGAAGGAGTACTCCCAAAGCTATTTCTGGAAACTAGTATTACGCTGATTGCAAAAATCAGACAAGGACTCAAACAAAATAGAGAACTACAGGCCAATCTCATTAATGAAGATAGATTTAAAAATTCTCAATGAGATACAATAGTCTTATGACCAAGTAGGCTTCATTCTATGGATGTATTCTATGAATGTACAGTTGGTTCAACATATGCAACTCAAAAAATGTAATATATCACAAACAGAAGCAAAGACAAAATTCACATGATCATCTCAACAGATGCGTAAGAAGTTTGACAAAGTCCAACATCCTTCCATGATAAAAACACTGAAGAAAATAGGCATAGAAGGACATTATCTCAATCTGATAAAAACTATTATGACAAACCTACTACCAATGTCATATTAAATGGGGTGAAACTGAAAGCTTTCCCTCTAAACTCAGAAACAATACAAGGATGTCCACTATCACCATTTCTGTCCAACACAGTCGATGAAACATTAACCAAAGCAATTGCAAAGAGAAAGAAACAAAAGGCATTTGAATAGGAAATGAAGAAGTCAAATTATCATTTTTTGCAGATGATATGATCCAATACCTGGAAAACCCAAAAAATTCCACCAGTGAAGTCATGAATAACCACATTCGACAATGTAGAAGTATGCAAAATCAACATATAAAAATCAATAGCATTCCTGTATATCAATAAAGAACTCACTTATAAGAAATTATGAAAACAATACCATTAATGGTAGCATCAAGAAATATTAAATACTTAGGAGTTTACCAAACCAAAAAAGTAAAAGACCTCTACAACAAAAACTACATATCATCTGTTCCTGGATAGGCAGAAGCAATATTGTCAAAATGGCTATATTTTCAAAACTCATATACAGATGTAATACAATCTCAATCAACATATCAATAGCATTCCTCACAAAACTAAAGAAAACAATCCTAAAATTCATATGAAACCAGAAGAGACCCAGAGAAACAAAAGCAATCCTGGTTAACAAAAGGCATCATAATTCTGGATTTGAAGTCATATTATAAAGCTACAGTGATAAAAACAGCATGGCACTGGCATAAAAATAGCCATGTGTATCAATGGAACAGAACAGAGGATACAGAAACAACACCAGGCACATTCAGCTATTTGATCTTTCACAAAGGAGACAAAAACATACACTTGAGGAAAGAACTCTTCAACAAATGGTGCTAGGAAAATTGGCAATCAAGATGCAAAAAAACTGAATGTAGATGCATACATCTCAACATGTATTAAACTAAAATCAAAATAGATCAAAGATTTAAAACAGAAATATTCTGCTAGAAGATAAAATGGTAAAAGTCTTGAACTCGGAGGCACAGGCAAGCTCTTTCTAAACAGAACCTCAATGGCACAAGAAATAGTACCAAGAATCAGCAAATGGGAGCACTGCAAATTAAAAAACTTTTGCACAGCAAAAGAAATAACCAACAGAGTGAAAAGAACTTATAGAATGTGAAAATAATTTTTGTTACCTATTCTTCAGAGAACTAATATCTAGTGTATACAATAACTCATAAAAAAGCGGACTCTTCCCCCAAAATAAATGACCCAATCAAAAAATGGGCAACAGAAATGAATAGACAATTTCTCAGAAATACAAATGGCTAATAATCATATGAAAAAATGTTCAACATTACTGACCATTAGAGAAATGTAAATTAAAGCAACAGTGAGATTCTATCTTAATGCAGAAAGAATGGCCATCATCAAGAAATCAAATAATAATGCTGGTAAGGCTGCAGGGAAAAAACAACCCTTCTATATTGTTGGTAGGAATGTAAAACAGTACAAACACTATGAAAAGCAACATGAAGATTCCTCAAAAAATAAAAATATATTCCATTTGAGTCAGCTATTTTCCCACTAGCATCTTCCAGAAAGAGTTGAAGACATCATATTACAGTGACGCATGGATGCCTATGTTTATAGCAGCACAACTCATAACAGCTAAATCTTGGAAGCAGCCTATATGCCCATTGACAGATGAATGGATAAAGAAAATGTAGTATTGAAACACCATGGAGTATTACTCTGCCATAAGGAAAGATAAACTTGAGTTATATGCAGGAAAACAGATGCACCTTGAGACCATAATTTTGTTTTGTTTTGTGTTGTGTTTTGTTTTTTGAGATGGTCTCACTAGATAGCTCAGGCCATCCTTGAGCTCACTATGTAGCCCAAACTGGCCCTGCCTCAGCCTCCCAAGTGTTGGAATTACAGGTGTAATCCCCAGCTAGAGAACATAATCTTAACTGAAATAAATCAGACACGCAAATTTAAATATCGCATGGTTTCTCTTATATGAAAAACTCAAAACATAAATAAAAAGCAAACTACAACATAATAGGAAGTAAAGAGATAGATCTTTTTGAAATGGGAAGAAGAACAAGAAAAGGATCGAGAGAGGTGTGTCTACACCATTTGGAATAAAATAGTACAAAATTCTCTCCACAGAAAAAAGAATAAAGAGAAATCTTTGATATGAAAAAGAAAAAGCAGCAACTCAAGGAAAGATTAATTATTTTCATGTCATCTTACTTCCAAGTCAAACTTTACAGTCTACCTCACTAAAGAAAATGTCTCAGACTCTATTAAGGTTACAAATATATTAAAAATATCCATAGTAATAAGGCTGTCTTTATACTTCTATATAACATGTATCTCTCATCAAAAACTTAAGATTCTCAGCCTTGATAATTAAATAACAGGGACATGACTTGGATAACCATAAGTGATTTGCAAGTCCTTATCACATGTGAAACAGATCTGCAACTATTTCTCCAGTGAAATCTAGGTAAATCTTTAGAAACAGGTTCGATATAAAGGGTAACTGCTAATATTTAAATTCTGTACCATAAAAATGACACGTACTACCATATTAAATTATTATGCATTTCATGTAAGCTATTATGTTTATTGTTGTCTTGACTTTACTATTAAATAGCAGAATATATAATTTTCCCACCACTGCATTTACCAAAAATTCAATTTTCCTAATATTTATTCTTACTCCATAAACATTTACCCAGAGCTGCCATGAACCAGTGCTGTATGTGCTGAAATGCAGGCAACCAAACAACCATATACCATCTAAATCTACTTAACTGCTACAGGTTTTCTAGAACAGATTTGTATCACCAATTTTTCAAAATGTCTTTATGTTTTTGTAAGTATACTCATTTTGATAATTATGAAAATTCAATTGATGATTCTGAGTTTTTGTGAGAAATCTATAAATTATTCTTTAAGACATACATATACTTGGCTGTCATCAAATTTGTTTTTCTGTATAGCAACATCAGTGCATCAAAGAAAGCATAAGTTACTTTACACTTCTAAGATTTACCTGAAATGGGAATATTCTGTGAAACTGATAATTGCACGTCTCCCGTTCCTGGTGGCATGTCAACAACTAAATAGTCCAGTTGCCCCCAATCTACCTAAAAACCAAAATAATAGAAAAACATTATTGTATAACAACTACAGTGAATAGTGATGTGAACAAAATTACAGTGCTAATAACAAACGTAAAATAATAACTATCATGAGTCATCCCCAGGTGCCTGGCACTAAGGAGCTGAGGACTAAGGATACAGGAAGGAGTAAGTGGCAAGTTACTGTCACTAGTAGAACTGTGAATCATAAGTTTAAATGGAGACAGGAAAGCCCAGTGCTCCCCAAAAGGTACTTTTATTCCATGGCTGCCCCAAACACTTCGTAAGCAGGCTGGCCACATTAGGTATCCCACTGGCAGCCCTGGTATTTGCTTTGGCTATGGCAGATATCAATTGCTGGCCTACCCCAGATGACTCTGACCTACAGCCTCGCTGAATAATTTGGACCCTCTGCAGCTCTCCTCATTTAGGTTTGTGAGGGGAACCTCCCTTACCTAGATCAAAGAAAAAGTCTGACAGTGCACACGCACACCCCCAGCTGTTCTCCTTTTTAAGAAACCTCCCCATACCCACAATGGGTTCAGCCTGTGTGCTGTTCCCCATTATGCTCCAGCATAATTCTTAAGAAAGTCACTTCCAGATGGCATATTCATGCCTATTTGTGATTTCTACATCATGTAGAGAATGCTGAGCTGGCACACAAATGGCCACTGGCACCAAAGGCCACCAGCATCCAGGACTGCTAACAATGAAGGTGGCTAGCACCAGAAAACTATGGAAGAGAATTAAGCACAGCTGGCAGCCACCACCTCCAAAGGGCAAAAGAGTTCCTGAGGCCTGCAGGTATCTGCTTCTTCATGTGGCAAGGGTGGCTGTTATTACAAAAGCACCAACAGCCACTGGCATTAAAAGTCCAGGGTTGTTAGCATTAAAAGAGTGAAATCTTGCCAATTAGTAATCTATGAGAACTGAACAACAACACTCAGCTGATTGGAGAACCTTAACAGTCAGTATGGAGACCTTCTCTTGACAGGGCCCTGAAAAAGAGGGCAGATAATAGAACTCATACTAGTCAGTGTCAAAATTTCTAGATGACTGATCCCTATACATACATACAATAATGATGAACCCACTTCACAGTGATCTTCTAGTCAGGACAAATTATTTATAGGATATAATATAGCCCAGGGTACAGCATAGCCCGCATTTTGTCTAAGAAGGTCCTTTTTGTTCCATAAGGTTTTTTGTTTTGAGATATATATGTGTGTGTATATAATCATTTTTCCTTCATTAAAATAAAACACTAATAATGAAAACTAAATAAAAATGAAAACAAATCTTTGTAAGTAAGGAGGGGAGGATAGGTCTAAGGAAGGGGAGGGGAATGGGTGGAAAAAAGAAAGACAAAGTTATGCCACATACAGGTACAAATTCCCTATGATACTTGTAATCATTGTATATACCTAAACTGTACCAATAAACTTAAATTTAAAGAAAGAACAAATCAAAAGAAAGAGCAAAATAAAACACAATAGGAAGATAGATCTTTTTCAAAAGGGAAGGGACCAAGAGATGGGAAACAAGGGAAGGTGAGGAAGAGAAAGGGTTGGAAAAAATATTAAGATTAACTATGCATACGAACCAACTCTTCATGATGAATATAATCATTAAGTGTTGCAAACATGTACTAACAAAAAGATGTATCCTTAAAAAATAAACTAAATAAGAAAATATCTCAGTATTATTAGCATTGTAGTTCTTTCTTTCCAGGCATTTTTTTTTAAATTTCCGCTACATAATCAAGTCTGTAATGCTCAGACTTGATTTAGATAGGTCTCAACAGTACCATTCTCTTTTCTCCTTAGAAGCTTTTCCCCGCCAACTTTCTGGTCTCTATGAAAGGCCTCAGAATCCTCTCAGTTGCCTAAAGCAGCACGATGTAATTATACTTAAAAATGCTTCTTTTTCCTCCTCACTACTCCCAGCTACTCTGCTAAAAATCTTTTGAATGCATCCCTGTCTCACCTCTGTTGCCAAGAAGCCATCATCATCTATCACTTTAATAAGCCTCCTGACCACTTTCTCTGCTCCTCCACTGCCTATGTCTCTAACAACAATGAAAAACAGTCCAACTGTGCTTTCTCTGTTTGAAACTCTTTAGCTTTTAGGATAAAGTCTGAGCTCAGCTCCAGAACATTCTGTATGGTCTTCTTCACTCATCTCTTCTCATTCTTGAGATCCTAGCTTAAAATTGCTCAGGGAAACTTCTCTCAACATCTACAAAGATTAGATATACAGTTCTACTATATACATCATCTAATCACTCATTCACCTAAGACATGTTTAAGTACCTTCTGCATTTTTGGACACTGAGGTACTAATAATTAAATGGTATATGACCCCTACTTATAGAACTTACAAAATATAAAGAGAAGGATATTAAGCAACTAATCACCTAAATAAATATAACATTGCCAGTTTCATAAAAATAAGAAACATTGTGAGGACAGTAAAATGTGCAAAGGAAAGAACTTACTAACTTTGGGTACTGAAAGATCAATATTGTTGGAGAACAGTGAGTAGGAAGGGTGTCATTTTACTCTTGTTTCATGATTCATCTTCCTATAAAACTGAGTTAGAACCCCTTAGCAAGAAATGGACACATAGAAGATGCTTGATAAGTTTTCTTTCAGTGAATGAATGAATAAATGAACACATGCAAAGGTCTGAGTTTTTTTTAATCTCAGTAGAAACCATGCATACAATACCATATTGTTTTGTAAAAGAATGCATGTTAAGTATTTTTTCATATAATCATTTTTTAAAAAATAAAAATCTTTAATGAGATTAGGTCAAATGGATTCATTCATATGCTAAATGAAGTGAGGAGACAACTAATGACAGGTATCTAAAGGAATGTATTCCAGAAAGAAGCCCTACTAAGTGAAAGTGCCCAAAAACAGGGATATGGCACATTCAAGAAATAGCTAAGAAATCCACACACTCTTTCTAAAATAGTAACCCTATAATCATCAGTTTCTCTCATTACCTGGAGTTGTTTTTCTTAAAAACGTGTATCAGTATGTGACTATATATTAGTTCATCTTTTAGGAACCCTATACTATTTCACAAATACATGTACTTAATACTGATATAATGTCATATATTGTGAGAACAGTGAAATGATGAACATAAATTAGTTTGTTTCAATACAGGATTCTTTGATTTAAAAAACTGTTACCCAAAGGTTACCCATTGGCCACCATCTATGAAACTATCTCCAAAAAATGATAAAGACGCTTTTCGTTTTCTAGCATCAGCACTGAAACTGCCAGCACTGGCAGGCTGACAAGTTTCTTTGTTTTAGAGAACACTAAGTGACTGATGCCAACAATTTGTCATTGTTTTCCCTGGCATTTAATCATATTTATCATGTTACCTCCAATTTCTCATTTCAGAGAACTAAAGCTCCAAGGAACCAAAAATAGTTCACTGTTAAGGCAATTTATTTTGAATGGCTCTTAAATTGAGTTTAAACTATCTGAAAAAAAGAACACAACCCAGCAACTTCATCATATATAGTAGTAGGCTTTCCATAAAGTCTTGCTGATTGGAACTGGGCTGACCTAAAGTCAGGACTTGAGTTGCAATTTCATGGCATTCAGTAACACTGACACTGAAATACACCAGCTGCCAAGAAGTTCTAGTTGTCTTGTAAGAGCCACCATAAGTGTTCATTTTAGAATAATTCAGGGATTTTCAAGATTCTATTCAGTGCTTATTTACTTGTACAAATTATGTTTCACTAAATGTATACAAATACACTCAGAAATCTCAATTTACTAAAACCCAGAGGTGAATCCAGATTTTGTGTGACCAGAAGCACATACAATTTGAGTAGACCCCTCTAAGAATAAAAATACAAAATTATGAATGTAAAATTAGGTGCAAAGGTTAATACTGATATTCCTCGACTTACGAGAGGGCCATGTTCTCATTATAAATTGAAAAGATGTGAATCAAAAATGCATTTCACCAATCTGGGAGACTGAGGCTGGAGAACTGCAAGTTAAAACACAGCCTAGGCAACTTAGTGGTTCAATGAGATCCTGTCTCAAAATAAAAATAAAAAAGGACTGGGGGTAAAGCTCAGTGTGAATGGGTTCAATTCCCAGTAACACAAATACACACACACACACACACACACACACACACACACACTGTATTTCACACACCTAACCTGCCAAACATTAATAACTTAGCAACACAGTACACTGGTATACTGCAGGTTCTGGGTATTTTATCCCCATGATTACATGGTTACCTGGGAGTTGTGGTTGCTACCACTGAGAGACCATCCATCACTGACCAGGGACAACATTAAAATCCAAAATTCAAGTAGTTCCTACTGAATGTGTATTGCTTTCTCACTATGGCAAATTCAAACTATCTTAAGTCTACCTTAAGTAAGGACAACCCGTATTTATCTAGAAAGTTAGAAAAACACACCATAAAATGCAGGAGCCTTAGAGATTCAAGTTCCCTTCTTTAAGATCTCTTGAATAACAGTAATGCTTCCTCACTGCAACCTGGCTTCCTTCTCCACACAGAACATGGGACAACTTCCAGGACAGTATCTCACAAGATCCCATGTAAATGTGAGACCTTGAGCTGAAGCTTGATAATCTCTAATGAAGCCACCTCAGTTTCCTCTCCTGCTGCACACTTTAAAGGATGCCAGCAGGAGAGACTGAGTCAGTCTAGAAGTGGAGTTACCAAGGGAGCCCAGTGCCCTGAGGATAGAGAAGCAGCCGTGCTACAGAGAATTTCAGCAATGCAACTACAAAGCTAAATATGTGCATCAAACTGAAGATAAAATGGGACAATCTAAAACAGAGCCAGAATTTATTTCTCCTGTTTTACTGGCACACAGTAGTGGGACTAAAGTAACCAGAAGTACATTGAATGTGTATTTCAAAGCAGCTTGAGGACAGAATTTTGAGTGTTCTCACCACAAAGAAATCATAAATATTTAAGTTGAATAATATGCCTGATTTGACTGTTGAAATACACATGTACTGAAACATCAGATTATATCCTACAAATATGTATAATTATGTGTTGATATAACATAAAACTTAAAAAAAAAAAAAAAGCAAAAATGCAAAGCCAGGGCAGTTGAGAAATGGGATGAGGAATAAATCGGGCAAAAGCAGGTAGCCAAAACATGAGTCTGCAAAGAGAAGCTTCCCACTATGCTTCTTTGGTACAGTAATATATAAATAAGCCATATTTCCCTGTAACATGTTTGAAATACAACACTTTTCAATCCAAATAAAACGCAGTCCCTGAACTTTTGCCCAAAGCCATTTAAATAACATTAGAAGAGTTGTTTTTTTAAATCTGTCCTTGTAATGTGTGGAATATGTATCTGGTCTTTGTCCCCATTTCCTGACTTAAAGTCCTAAAATCCTTGGAATCTGCTGAGTGGTAAGAGTGTCTTTTGTATGACAATGAGATGACAGGTGGCTGGAGGCTTCTAGTTATCCTCAAGATGGAAGCTGGTTGCCAGGGAAACTAACCTTGTAATCAGAGGGTTGGAATTTTCAGTCCTAACCCCCAACCTACAGTAAAAAGGAGAGGGGCTGAAGCCTGAATTGAAAAACCAATGTTGTAATCAATCATGCCTATGTACTTAAACTTCTTATAAAAATCCAAAGGAAGCTGGGTGTGGTGGAGCACGTCTGCAGTTCCAGCACTCAGAAGACAGGCTGGAGGACTGCAACAATTCTGAGGTCAGCCTTGCTACAGTGAGTTCAAGGCCAGCCTGAGTGACAAAGTGAGACCCTGCCTCAAAACATGTGCATGCACACACACACACACCTAAAGGACAGCATTTTGGGGCCTTCTGGGTAGCTGAACCTGTGCAGTCAGTCTGCTGGAGGATGGCCTACCAGGAGAGCAGATAGAACCTCTATAGTCCTTTACCATACTGTACACTATATATCTCTTCCACCACTATCTATTCCTTCCACCTTACTGTTCACTTGCATCCTTTGTAATATCCTTTATAATAAATGAGTAAATATAAGTAAAATGGTTCCCTAAGTTTTTATGTCGCTTTAGCAAATTAATTGAACCCATTGTGGTGTTGTAGGAAACCCAATTTACAGCCACTTAGATGCAGCAGCCACAACCTGTGCTTACAGCTGGCACCTACAGTGAGGGACAATCCTGTAAGACTAAGACTTCAATCTGTTAGGTCTAATGCTATCTCCAGGTACACAGCGTCAGAACTGAACTGAATTAATGACTGCTGTACAATCTGCTGGAGAACTGGTTAATGTGAAAGCAAAGATTAAGAGAACTGGCTTTGCTTTTTCTTCTATCTCCACAGTCCAATAAATACATATGCATTTGTTATCATCACAAATAACAACTTATGAAACCTTTTATTGCTCTTTCATGTTGCTTATTAAATTATTAAATACTTGAAGCTTTTGCCACCAGGAATAATTATTAAATCTCTTTAATTATTTTCCTTTCTCTTTACCAACCTTATAAAGGGAAAAGAGTCCAAAATCCAATAAGGCAGATAACAAACTACCATGTCTTCTCCAAACAATACTTTATGTTCAAATAATGTTCAATCACATAAGAGAAATTCAAAGGCTCAGATAAAAGACAATTTTCTTCTCTGAGGAATAACTGAGAGACAAGATTTCATCTTACATTTGGACAAATATAGATACATGTAGATATAGATGTATAGATTACTTTTGGAAATATAAGTTATGGTGAATGTGGTACCATGAGTGTAATCTTGTCTCATATCTTCTACTTCACTTCTGCTTCATGATTTCTCTATTTGTTCTTTGATTACAGTCTTTCCTTGCCTTTAAGATTTTAATTCTTCTTGGTCACTACTTTGGCTCAGCAGTATGTTTCTGCCTGCTTGTTTTGGCAATGATTTTCTTCCCTCATTCAACATTTTTCAGAATCTGCCTCTGCTGTTATTTTCACCTGACTCACACTGGCCTTGCTAGCAGAAGATGAGACTGGGATACTTTATGTTTCTCTGGAGAAGCATATGTTGACCCTGTGGCCTTATACTTGGCCTGTGTAGCACTGCTGATGGAAACTGCCACCCTGGATACTAACAGTGGTAAACTGTTTAAACTAGCTGAGAAACCAAAAATGGAACTATAGGCCATTTGTGAGGCCTTTCTATTCTACACTTACACCTCAGCTATTTGCATATGCAATCTCTGCGTCCTTTAGAGTAAGCCTGATGGCTGCTGTGCTAATGTACTTCTTAACAGATACGTTCCTGGAAGAAAGTAACCCTTCTCTTTGCCCATGTTTTTACTATATTCATCATAACTGTTGTCGTCCAAAGATCCATGTGCTAGAAGCCTGGCTCTCAGTGTGGCAATGTGGGCAGGTGGTGAAACTTTTAAGAGATGTAACCTAGTATAAGATAATCAGACCATGACAGCAATTGCCCTGAAAGGCATTAATGTTGTTCTTACAATGTGAATTAACTCTTGAGAGAGTGAGTTATTAAAAAAGAGCAAGCTTGGCTCCCTAATCTCTCCAGCTTCCTGCCTCACCATATGATTTCCACCTCTTGTATTTGCTCCCATCACAGTGCCACCCATCAGGGTGTGGTGTAGCCAAGGGATGTCTTCACCAGAGACCAAACAGATGGAAACACCTGGTCTTGGACTTTGAGCCTCCAAAACTACAAGCTAAATAAACCTCTATTCATTATAAATCATCCAACCTATTGGATTTTGTTATTGCAACGGATAATTATTGTGAACTAAAAAAATTATAATAGAAGATGTGTTTAATCTGGTCTCAACACTATGATCAAATTTTCCAGGCAAATTACCAAACTCCTAGGACTTTTGATTCAACTAATTTCCAGTATCTGAAATGAATCTTTTAGCTCTAAAAATTCCCAGTTACTCTCATACATAATTTTCTCCAGAATTTTGATGCCTGATTCCTAACAGAACATTTATAAACATTTCTGTATTCTTCCTCTACATCCAGTCCTCTCCATAATGTCTAACTAGTATTTAATCACAACAATTGCATGATTCTATAAATCAAATTGCCACCTGCAATCTTATTATACAATTAAAATTAAAATCTTTGCTTCATGAGGTGCCTTTACATACAATATAAATCTAAAGTGGAACAAAAGTGTTTTTCTTTATGTCTAAAACAAGATTTTTGTTCTACACACTGGCCTAGTTATAAAATCATTTTATTTTATCTACATGAGGAAAACTGCTTCCAAAAAAAGTATTTAATGTATCTCACAGTAAAGATTTGAATAAAAAAAGATTTTCTACTTCATTTGATGAGCTACTGATCTGTGGAAATAAATGATACAACAAAATATAATAGATTTCTCCAGATTATTCTAGTAACAGTTGATCATGTTATAAGAAGAGAACACATTATTCAAGTTAGAACAATGATAAGTGCTCTTCCTTAATCTTTTCATTGTTCCACAAATGATGAAGTGCCCCAATACATTTTCAAATATCCTCTTTTCTATAGGAAAAAGAGAGGAAGGGAAAAGGATACTTGGGTAAATCCCTCCAAACTCAAATGAGAGCAGACTATGTCTTTAAAAAGAAAAGAAAATAGCATCCTCTTCTTCTCCTTTATCATCTTCCATTTCCCTAGTTGTCTGGCTGGCTGAGGTATGGAACAGTCTGATCCTGACAACATGGGAAAGTATCCATTCACAGAGGACTTGTTATCTAAACAATCATACATGGGTCTATTCTTGGTACCTCTGAACCTATTTTCTGAAATATTTAACATAAGTTACCCCATAGATGCCTGTGTAAATCCACAGTAATGTAAAACAGTAAAATTTCAAATATATGAATAATGACACTACAACAAAGGTGATAGTATTTTAGTTATTCGTAGGAACATCTCTCTTAAATTCTTTCAAGTTCTGCTTTTGTAACTGCTTATATTTACAGATGTTCATAACCTAGGAAGTAGATGTTAGTGAAGAATAACACTAAAAAAAGGCTTAAAATATTATCAATCTTCTTGAAAATCAAGATACATTTATTTCTAAGAAATTATCAAGCCAGATGTGGTAGCCCACACCTTAGACGCAAGCTACTCAGGAGGCTGAAGAAAGAGGATCACACAATTGAGACCAGCGTGGGCAACTATTAATAGCAAGGTCTCATTAAAAAAAAAAAGGTTTTCTTTCTTTATCCTCTTTAATATACCTAAAAGACTAAAGTTTCAGAGCTTTATTTTGTTTTGTTTTGTTTTCCAAAAGGAGTAACAAATCACTTTATTAACCTGATTTGGGACAACTTTTAAGATGCAGCATCCTAATAAGGAAAACCATAAAACTATAATAAATTTTTTAAAAATCTTTAGAAAAAACATTTATAGTTGGGAAAATTGAGGTCCTGAAGGGGCAGAATTGTGGCTACCACGAAGCTGCTTTCTGGAGCCTTCTGAGAGAGCCCACACACAACACGCAGGTACTGATGAATCTCAAAGGCATCAGAGTACTTGAGCGACACTTGCTCTAGGAGACCAGTCTGCCCAACATACTGCTTGCAAGGGATGTCTAAAGACCTGTTCCACCCAAGCATGTTTCTTAGTCCCAGCCACCTGCCAGCTGGCGTTACACCCTAATTTTGAGATTTAAGGTTCTTCCAGAAGAACTGGGTTGGTGAATGGGTACGAGTGGCAAGGTGAGCCTGGAGGTAACAGGTGGAGAAGAGCTAAGGGAAACTGGAAGTTACCAAGGGACTACATGGTCACATATAACTGCTATAAAATAGGCAACATAATGTCCATTTTTTCAGAGGAAAAATATTGAGGATTAGAGAAGTTATAAAAATTTGTCAAGGTCATGCTGTTGACAAATGACAGAGCAGGGAGTGGATCCTAATCTGTGACTTGAATCATGTTCCCAGGCTTCCAAAGAGTGGGGTAGATAGAGTATTACTATTCTCCAACCCTTGAAAGTTCTGCTAGCAAAGCCTGCAATGGTCCCAAGAGCATAAAAGCTATATTAGATTACTTTGTCAGTATATGATAAAATAGGTATATAAAGCAGAACCGTGGACCAAAGATAACTTACTTAGACAAAATAAGTTAAAAATAAAAGAATTATTCCCTTTCTTTCCCTTTCCTTTCCTATCTTTCCCTTTCTTTTCTTTTCTTTTCCTTTCCTTTCTCTCCCTCTCCCTCTCCCTCTCCCTCTCCCTCACTCTCTCTCTCTCTCGCTCTGATTGTTTGCAATATTCTTTCTAACATGATCCTTTGAGAATATTCTGTATTATAAAACAAGGGTCTTAGCAACCACGGATGGAAATCTTGAGCGTAAGTTTCCTGACTTTGCGCCACTGCAGAATATTTCAGCTTTCCATAACCTACCATTAAATTCAGGCTTTTTTGTTTTTGGTTGTTTTCTTTGTTTGTTTGGTTTGTTTTCTGAAACAAGACTTTGCTATATAGTTCAGGGTGGCCTTGAACTTACTATATAGACTAAGCTGGTCCAGAACTCACAGTAATCTTCCTGCCTCAGCCTCCCAAGTGCAGCTTTTGTTTTAAATTAATAACTATCATCCTAACAACGATCTACATAAGAAAATATGTGGTATAGTCATGTAAATAAAAGTAAATAACCTATAAAGTGTAAAAATAGACAAAATATAGTACTTTAAAAGATTTTTTTAAAAACATCTTTTGAACATAATACCTTTGAAACTAGGTCAGTAGATTTCATTTTTGAATTTTAAAGATCTAAATCATGTCAAATAAAAAACCAACTGTTTTAGCTCCATATACAGTTATATTTTAAGTATGAGTTATTATACTGACGCTTTTGGATTTTAAATTCTGATTCAGACATTAAATACTATGATCTTTGGGAAAACCACACACTAAAAAAGGAAGTTTGGCAAAACTCAAAACTATAAATCTACCTGGGGCCAGACAAAAATTCAGATATCTATTCATCAGCTAGAGGAAAGAATTTTATCTAGGAAATTTTAAATACTTTTGCAACAAATTATCTGTGTGACAACAGGCCAGTCAATTAACCTCTCTGGATTTTGGTTTTCTCATCTGTAAATTATTTTAGGTTAGGTGATCACTAAATTTCCTTCCAACTACTTTTCTATAAAAGGATGAAAATTATGTTTATACAAAGTAAAAAATATTTGTGGGGAGCTGCTTACAGAAAAAGTGAATAAAAAATTTTTACCACAAAGCACCAAAAGGAAAAAAAAGTTTTTGTTTTTTTTTTGAAAGAAGAAAAGGTACACTTAAATATAAGAACAAAAACACTCCAAGCTACTTGATACATTTAACAAACGTATTTTATAGAATGATTGTATTTTCATCGGAAAATGTAGCTAAATTTTACCCCCCCCAAAAAAAAATAGAGAGAGAGATTGATTTAAATTTACAGTGACTACAATTGATTCTGGCTGCCATGCTAAAATATTCTACCCTACAACTTCTAGGAACTAATAAGTCGTATCAATATGAAATGTAACTAACAAAATACACACATTCCTAAGTTGTTTACGAGAATGCCTACCCCTCAATTCAGGTGAGGAATGGGGAGGGTATTCATTCACAAACCCTTGAAGATTGAGAGGTATAATCTAATTTCCTGCAGATAAAAATCTTCTATGAACACTTATGACAGGTATATCAAAACTTAGCAATCAAAACAAGCTCCACCACTAATTCTCATAATTCCCACATACCCAAATACAAATTTTGGATCACTACAAGGATGGAAGAAAATGTCACGTAAGAATCTTAAGAATCTTATCCTTTTTTTTGCTACATATGAGATCTGTTTACTTTTTGTTTACTTTATTACTGATCCTACACAATTTTGGATATACTTTGTTTTATGACTTGTCTTTAATAACTAGAAGAAAGCTACTATTTATATGACCTCCCTTTTGTAATGTGAGCAAGAATCAACTAAATTGTAAGGATGTTTTTTAGACTACAGAACAATACTTGAGCTTTTAAAAGGTTTTAAAACAAATCCCAGCACCCGGGAGGCTGAGGTAGGCGGAGCGTTGTGAGTTCGAGGCCGGCTTGGGCCACAACGTGAGCACAAGGCCAGCCTGAGCTACACAGTGCAACCCTGCCTCAAAAAACCAGGGCCCTTGGCTCAGCAGCTTAAGCGCCTGTCTGGCAGGGGCGAGGCTGTGAGTTCGATCCCTGGTGCCGCAAAAAAAAAAAAAAAAAAAAAAAGGTTTTAAAACAGTTATAGTTGCAGCAAAATTATTTTGAACAAAACAAACTTCTATATTTTCAGTAAAGAAAGAAATTAGCAAAGGTTCAGGATGGGCAAAAGAGTTGTGTGAATATGATAATAAAAAGGTCAAATAGAAAGTCAGACATAAAACTGTATTAGTAATTTACTGTTTGAACTTTCTCATTTTACAATGGTTCACAAAGAAAATTTTAAAGCTATAAAGTACCCTAGAGGTTATCCTGTCCAATGTCTTTATTTTACAGATAAAGAAACTGAAACTCAGAGTCAAATAATTTGTCCAAAAATTACCTTGAAAATAGGGAAAATAAAAATATTCCTTGTCCACTATACAGAGATTTTTTTAGAAGAGGAAATGAGATTGTAGATTGGGGGGAAGAGAATGCTAAATAATTAAGTAATAGTGATTTAAAAAAAAAAGGTTAAAGAAAAGCTTACTGTGCCATGCAAGTAAAAATTAAAATTTCTCTGAATAAGTATATTATGTTTTTTCTTACAAATGAAGGCTGAGAAAATAGTTATCCACTTCAAAATGGTTCCAACAAGTAATTTTAAAATAGCTTTGCCATGGGCCAAATGATTTAAGCAGAGGAAAATACCTTTTGATAATTAAAGGGAAAATTCTCCAGAGTAAAACTACGTGTGAAAAATATTTGGTCAAAATGTAATTTTAAAATATGTAAGTGACTAAAAGTAGGGGCTAAAAAGTGAGAATATATGTTGTTTGAATATAGTAGTTAAATTTCTACATTTTAGTGACCCATACCCATTAAGTAGACCTACCACCTACAAAAATGAAGAGAAAACAATAAGCTTAGTATCATAACTGGCAACCTACTGAGAACTCAGTACTTTTAATGCACAAGACATTGAGAAAGATTAAGGAATATAGGCAGGAGAACCCAGATGGAGATGGTAGGATAGAGGGAAACAGGATTGAGGATAGGAGAAAAACAAATAAAACAAACACAATTCCCACATCACTATCTTCAGCATTTTGCAACTTCCTAAACTACATATTACCTCAGAAGTACCGAAAAGACATTTAAGAAACCTAAGATCTTTAAACTGCAAATAAATAAGTTTTCTACATCTCATTAAAAGACTATTAAATAAGCACCTGATTCTCCAACCACATTTAAGTACCTTAGTCATTATAATTGAAGTTGCTCACAATAATGTTGTATCCTGATGAGCAGGTAAATGTGGCAATGTATCTAGAAGTTGTTCCTGCCTTAACAGGTATCCACTGTCTTCATCTTTATCTAATATTGCATGTCACACAGTATTATAAATGCTTAAAGCCGAAGTGTAAAATAACAAGGTATGGAGGATAATCTTTATAGACTTTAACCCCAGTTCAGAAACCAACACATTTACGTGTGTCAATTACTGTTCTACACACTAGGGATACAGTAATGAATAAGATCCCTGAAGTTCCTGCTCTCATGAAAGGGTATTAGGAAAACAACGAAAAGCCAATCAGCACATCACCTATAATTTTGGTAAAATATCAATTTATTATCTACAAAACTGGAAACCTCATATATCTTATATAAATGTCATTATCTCCCTATGAAACAAAAATTATGCAAAAGATCCACAAATAAGTCAGACTCTACACCAATTTTCCCTGATCTGCCCCTATTCCCTGTGGCATATACATAACAGAATGCTTTGAGATGTCATGGCTGAAATAGAAGAACAATTTGATCACGATAGGGCCAAATTATGCCTTTGTTCTACATAGAAATTCAGTAAGCTGTGGTCTCTCAAATAAGATTTTGATAGTAAATATGTGTTATCTAGAGCACATTTTGTCTGACTTAGTTTCAATACTAATAGCCAGATAAGTGATTTTTTAATTTCAAATTATTATGACTGTCAATTTTAAGACCATTATCAATTAGACTGTTATTCAAGTTATAAATTTCAACTCATATTTTAAGATGATATTTTTTTCTTTTCCAGTTGAAGAAACAATTTTGACATGATGAATGCACATGTTTGCAAAATTCCATTAGAACAGGCAAAGAACTGAAAGAAAAAATAGAAATACAGGTTCTGTAAATGGGAAAGGGACCAAGTGGAAAGAGCAGGAAGGGATGGAGTGGTAGGGGGTGAAAAAAGAATAAAGATACATTATGCACATGTACCAACTCCACACCAAAAATGTAATCATTATTGAAAGGAATGGATACAAACATATACTAATAAAAATAGTAATACAATACACACATATGATACTAGATGTAAAGGAGGAAATAAACTAAAGGACTGAAATTCAGACTAAGCTATTTTTGCACCAGAAAATAAGCATATATGGGTGTAAGGAATTAACGCTGAATCAAGTATACTCTCAGTAATTCTAAAATATTAATATATAGGAAATAAATCAGAGAAAAAAGAACTTGCAGATTCCCAATGTAAGTTAGCTAATGGCCTGATTCAATCTCTCAATCTCTCCCGCTAGCCCAATATCTCATCCTCCTCTGTTCTTCCAACCAGTGATACACGGAAACATAGGGGGAAAAAAGACCTGTACAATGAGAAAGCTAAGGCTAAAACTTGGAAACTTTCCCCTAGATTAGAAGAAATACATACTAACAATAGAGTCATGCCCCATTCTCCTGTTAGACAGTGAACTCACTCTTTTAAAGGTAAAGATCAAGTTTTATTCACTTTTTTATGCTCATACTAAGTAATGCCAGGCACACATCAATCCAGCAATGTCTTATTTTCTTCAATTAAAAAAAGGCAATTAAAAAGACCTCCTACCACTAAAACTACTGGCCTTCTGGCACCTATCCCGCATTCCTTCCTTGTAATGCACCACTGCCTTTCACAACATCTACCTTTTTACTAATGTTATCCATTCCTTTTTCATCATCCTCCAAAAGAAGAAGTGTAGGCATTTCTCACCTAAACCCTTGATGAAAGTTCCAAATACAACTACTATTTTCATGGTTTTATAAAGATTATTCAACATGCTACATGAGTGATCTATGAAGAAATCACAGGAATGATTAGCTAGTATTCCTTGGTTAGGTTCTTGCAATCAGAAATTATCTTAGGTTCAAGGTAGAAATTTAGTCAAACATCATAAGGTAATCTCAGCAGCAAATCTCTATGAATCAAGAAGCTGTGTGCTCCAAAATCAGGTGTACAAATGCAAAAAAAAAAAAAAAAGTCTGGTATTCTATTCTTTGTGATGGGCTACTCCACACCCACTAGCAGTATAGACCACAGAAGCCTGTATATGTAGGGCCAAGGCACTGTCCAAATAGTGGATCTGGATGCACTTAATTGCCAGAGAATTGTGGAAGCAAAGTTCTACACCTGAAACTTTCATCAGGACTCCTAAATTTGTCCTCTGTTTTCTGTAACTGAAGTCACTGAAATATTTCATCTGACATGGTCTTTCATTGAAACATGAAGCACCCAAAATCAGTAGTTTGAAGGTCCTGGGTTCTACACTGGAAGGTGTTTTAGGGATAATTTCTATGCGAAGAGCAGATTTTTGTCTACTGATGACCATCAAACTGCAGCAAAACCAACTAACCATGAAGTCACAAGTAGATTATCTAGTCTAAAGAGTTTTTATTTTTTCCTAAACAATTTCATAGGTCCTGTCACATCTTAAAAATCACTGGCAGTTCAATTAAGTAGGACACTTCCTGAGACATAAATGATTCAGCAGTATTATCTTTGTCTAGAAGATTATGAATAATACCCTTGTTCTAATGCAGTTAAGATAGATTTTTACAGAATACTCTTATCCTGTATTTTGAAAACACAGAACCTCTGAAGAATCTATGAATTTGTTTTCCTAAAAATGACATACTGTAAGAATTTATTTCCCACTGGGTAATTATGGAATGACTATTTAGACTTTCTGGTATGTTTCTGTTGAAAAAATATTTAAGAGATTAATTCCAAAAAGATACTCAGGAATAGGGCCGGGAGTTTGGCTCAGCAGCTTAAGCGCCTGTCTGGCAGGTGCTAGCCCGTGAGTTCAATCCCCGGTGCCAGAAAAAAAAAAAAAAAAAAAAAGATACTCAGGAAAACCAAATTCACAAAGTCAAGAATTTGGTTCACTTAGCCCACATATATTTGTACACTCATAATTCATCTTTAATTAGATTGTTTAATGGATACAGAAATCATAAAACCCAAATCAGTATTATCTCACATTTAAGGATGGTCAGTGTAGTATTATTTTTATAATGAAAAATTGGATAAAACATAAGTATCTTTTAATAGGAGAAGAGTTAAATTAACCAACTCAACATTGGAGTATTAGTTAAGTCAATGAAGATGTATCTATATGCTCTGATCACAATTATAAGTGACTAAAGGCAAGCTGCTAAACCACGTGACTACTATGAGCTCAAGGGGGTAAACTGCACAAGGAATAAACATACACACTTGTTATGTGTGTAGAAAAAAGTCAGGGAACCATTCAATAAACAATTAAGATTTATTTCTCTGAATGATAAAGAAATGGGTAACGACAGGAGTAGAAGGCTTTCACTCTTTTACTTTACGTATTTTTATAGTGGCGCTACTTAAGTTTCTATAAAAATATACATTTTCTTTGTATTAAAAAATTTAAAAGTACTGTCCTCTTCATAGCTTTAAGTTTGAGAGGTTATAATTAGTGTTATAATCACTTAAAACATTTTTCACACATTTTCTATGGAATTAGTTTTAAATTTTGTAATATTTTCAAGTATCTTGGTAAGAAATCTTTATCCTATGAAAATGAATTTTAATTTTAAAAGACAAAAAGCAGTTGGAGCCTAATCTGGTAAATAGGAAATACTATAAACAATACTGCATGAATTAATATAAAATAGGACTGTATTATTCCCACTAGCCATGACAAGGAATCAAACTAAATGCACTTCAATAGATGAATGGATAAAGAAAAAATGTGTACATATGCCCAGTGGAATACTATTCACTCTTAAAAAAAGAACAAAATACTATGAGTTATGAATGAACCTAGAGGACACTGTATTAAGTGAAATAAGTCAGGCACAGAAAGATAAATACTGTATGATCTTGCTTATATGCAGAACCTAAAAAAAAAGATAAACTAATAAATACAGAGAGTAAAATGGTGGTTACAGGAGCTGGAGCTTTGGGAAGATGCTGGTCAAAGACTACAAAAATTTCAATTAACAGAAATATGTTGAGATCTACTATACAACATAGTTACTATAGTAAGTAAGTACATATATGGTATACTTGAAAACTGCTAGGAGAGTAGATTTTAAATGTCCTGTCTCTCCCTTCTCCCTCTCTCTCAGGTAGCTGTACAGTGTTGTGTGCTTTTTTTTTTTAAGACAAGGTCTTGTTCTGTAATCCAGGCTGGCCTCAAACTCAAGGTGATCTTCCTGCCTCAGCCTCACAAGTGCTGGAATTACAGGTGTGCACTACCATGACTGGCCATATTGTGCACTTTTGAAAAGATGTCTCATAATTTAACAGTCTTATCTCCTGTATGCATTTATTTATAAAGTATTTCTCAGCTCCTTCTTCACGGAAGATATAATTATAGATGTTTCATTATTATTCATATGAGCCAAGAACTGTTTGCCAAATTTTCATATCACACATAAACACAATCACAAAATTTAACCTCTATTTATCTAGATATAAAAAAGTTTTTACACAAGATATGACATTAATTACCCAAAATAAAAATATTTTCTAAAAAATGCTTAGAAAATTTTTGACATTTTGTGAATTTTCTAAATTTTTGAAGCTTTGCTAACAGAGCTAATTTTCCCACATATAAGTCTTTCAAAACATTAATAGCGAGAATGCCAACTGAATTTTAAATACTTTCTTTAGCAACAGTAGTATATAATTGATTTTATATATGAAAAAATAGGTAAGATTCAACAGTTTAACAGACTTTTAATTATGATTCACTCAAAAAACATTTATTGAATACCAACTTATTTATCATGCACCTGAAATGCTAGGAATTCAACAGTGAACAAGAGAGTCAAGAAGTTACCACCGCCCTCATGTAACTTACACTCTAATGGCTGGAAACAGTCGATTTTCAAACATAAAAGAAAAATGTCAAATCATAAGAACTGTTCTGATGACAATAAAACAAGATGATACTGATTGTGACAGTCTGCTCTTTCAACATTTAAAATGATACCTAAATGTCAAAGGGGTACAGACATTGAAGATCTGGGGAAAAGGAGATTCTAGATAGAACAGTCCAAGAGTTGAAGAGCCCTAAGATGGAAATGAACTTGAGTTTTCTGAAGAATAGAAGAAATATATTCTGAACAAGGGTGAGCTTGGCAGAGATAAGTAAGTAGAAATTTGACTAAGTAGAACCATGAAGCTAAGGTAAAGACTGAATTATGGTCTAAGAACCATGGCATTTTGTTTTGTTTTATATTTAACTGTAGGATGTTTAAAAACATATGAAAGAAAAGACCAGAACAAACCCCTATGTACTATTCATCACTTAGTTTCAACAATTACCAATTCATGGCCAGTCTTATTTAATATATACTCCTTATTCACTCCTCTCACATTCAGCATGCATCCCTAAAAGATAAAAATTCTTCTTGTAAATAGGACTATAATATTTGTAATTTAAGTTATCCTTCCCTAACTTTTTTTTCCCTCTAACAACTTATTTGTTGAGGAATAAAAAGTTGGAGTTATTTGTCCTTCAGGACTTTTCATACTCTGGATTTATTTATTGTATTTTCACAGTATAACTTAATATGTTTTGCTATTTAATGTATTTCCTAAATCTGGATGCTTAACCAGATTCAGCTGTGAATTTTGGCAAAATTACTCCATAGTTTATGCTACGTACTTTCACCACTAGGCAAGAAAAAATACATTGTTTTCTCTGTGTGCATGACATTAGAAGAGAGTAATACTTCCTGCCAAGATCTATTAAAATATTTTATTAAAGGTTGTAAAATGCTGATATTAATTTCTATTTCCCTTCTTTATTAGCTGGCATACTTCTCTAGAGAAGAAACTCCTTTCATTAATT
Source organism: Dasyprocta punctata (assembly GCA_004363535.1). NCBI lineage: Eukaryota > Metazoa > Chordata > Mammalia > Rodentia > Dasyproctidae > Dasyprocta > Dasyprocta punctata. The sequence continues at coordinate 15,250 of RJWM01018987.1, read as the reverse complement.
ACTTGGTTAAGAAAACAGGAAACACAGAATACCTGATTCTCTTTATTTTTAAAATTTTCCAACAAATGAATTTGTTACCTGGCACATCAGAGTGTTTAATCAGGGAAGTCATTAAAGATTATTCTGAACAAAAGCCGGGCGTGGTGGCACACGCCTTTAATCCCAGCACTTGGGAGGTTGAGGCAGGAGGATCATTGTGAGTTCAAGACCAGTCGGGGCTACAAAGTAAGTTTAAGGCCAGCCTGAACTGCATAGTGAGACTGTCTAAAAAAAAAAAAATAGGGCTGGGGATTTAGCTCAGGAGCAAGGTTGCGAGTTTAATCCCCGGCACCAAAAAAAGAAAAAAAAAAAAAAAAAAAGAAAAGAAAAAAATTTTGAACAGTGTTTGGAGAAGACAATGATATATAAAAAAGCAAGAAGGCCCACTGGAGAGGCTTTGCAATATTCTACATAAGAAATGATGGTGGCTTGTACTAGCATAGTACAGACAATGAAGAGAAGTTGGCAATTTCAGATATATTTGAAAAGCAAAGTCTAAAGGACTTGTTCATAAATTTTATATATGGAGAAAGGAAAGAAAGAAACCAAGAATGAGTTCTAGGTATTTGGTGTAAGCAATTTATTTTATGGGAAATACCAAGAGGGGTGGATTTAGGAAAAAATCATCAAGTTTAAATCAACAAGTTATGATATGGATGCAATAAAATCAATATTTATCAAATTATTATTGCTATTTGTCTGAATCTTGACCAAAAGATAATTTAAATTTTCAGAAAGTAAAAACAAAATACCATTTAATAACATTTTTCTATAAATAATGTTTTGCTGAAACAAAATTACAAGACGATTTTTTTTCTTTTATTACTGGGAACTTTTCTCATGGCCCCCCCCCATACATCTACATCTAATCTATATCCATATCTATATCTATATCTATTTACAGAGAGATAGGTATGTTTATATTAACAAAATACGTATCAGGTTAAAATAATTAAAGGAAAATAGCATTATTATTATAATTCAAACTATTAATCCCTTATACCAGCTAACTGACCACCACAAAGAGAAGGGCTAGGCAGACAGCCAGTATATAGAACTAGGGAAAAGCAGAGCTCAGAAACAATAAGCAGTTAATTAATACTAACTGATTAACCTTGAGAGAAGATCAGAACACTCATTTTTCAGAAGCTAATTTGCCATTCTCCCATATCTGAGTACCTGTTGGGTTTCCTTTGCCTCTCCTTAAAAAGACAGATAAGACTATGAAGGTTTAAGAGTGAAGGGAAAGAAACAGCCCAACCTCAACAAATCAATGATGAAAAAATCATTAATATTACCTTCTAAATCACCAGATTTCTAAAGACACATTATCTTTCATTAAATTATTTATTTTTATTAGTATATGTTTGTAGTACATAATGTTTACATTTCTTGTGTTAAGTTCATACATATACTCAACACACTTTAATTCTTTTTTTCATTTTCTTTCCCTCTTCTGCCTTCCCTACTGCCCCTTCTTCCATCTCGATTCCCTTGATTTGAGAAACATCTATCTCTCTATTTCCTGTTATCTGTTACTTGGCTCTTTATATTTTGGGTTTTTCATATAAAAGAAATCATGAGATATTTAAATTTGTGTATCTGACCTATTTCACTTAATATTATAGTGTTAAGATGCATATTATCTTGATTTGCATACAGAAAAAAAATTTCTACATATAAAAATTTTAGATGTTACCTCACTTTGATAATGTATATTTACAGAGTATCTGTAACTGGTGAGTTAAAAATGACAAGTGAATTCAACCCTTTGTAATCATTCATAAGTCATATCATGGCTAATAGTTGAACAAACCCTACTGATTACCATTGGACTTTATATTTATGTGGAAATACAGCTTATTTAGTAGTAAGTAGGTCTTATGAGAATGTTCTATTTGCATATAATGCAAATAATAGGTTTGGTTATATTTCCCACTCTCAGTACTGACTGTTAAATGGATTTTAGATGTTACCTCACTTTGATAATGTATATTTACAGAGTATCTGTAACTGGTGAGTTAAAAATGACAAATGAATTCAACCCTATGTAATCATTCATAAATCATATCATTGCCAATAGCTGAACAAATCCTACTGATTTCCTGGTGCTTTTTAAATTTTTTAATTTTATTATAAAGTGAAAAAAATAGAAATAGGAAACAGAACAGTTTCAAAACAGGCTAACAGAGTAATAATGGACACATTGCATATTGTTATCGTCATAGTAGTACACAAGACATAGGCATAAAATATTTTTAAAATAATATTCTTTTAATTCAAAAAAGTATTTAGAAAACATAAAACAAGGCCGACTTTACTGGATGTGTCCTCATCTTCTGGTGTGGGGTCTGTTGGTGGCTCCTCCACTGTGGCACTGTTGCAGCATGAGTCACTGTTGCTAGTTCCTTCCTCCGCCACGCTGTCAACTCCCTCCTGCCCACTTTCCTTTTCCTTGGGAGTAGCCATGACTTCATCATTCTGTTGGCTCTGTCATTTCTTCAAGGTTTGTCTCCTCTATCTCCATCAGAATGCTCTTCTCTTCCTTGGCTTTGCTCCTTCCCAGGGGCCAGGCTTCCCTGACTGTGCTCTGCCTGCTCCTCCACCTCCTTCTCCTTGTCCCCTTTCCTTTTCCTGGCCTCTACCTCAGCTACAATCTTTTCCGTATCTACTTTCACCTTCAGACCACACAACCTTTTACATTCGCTGTTAAACAAATCTGTGCTTTCCAGGAGTTCCCTCTTCTTTTTCTGGGGCCCTTCCTGTATTTGAAGAAGTTCAACCTCCAGTTTTTGTTAATGAAACATGAACTATTAAGAACTGGACCTGTAACTTGAGGACCTGCATTTCAGCTGTTGTGACAACTGACTGAATGTCTGGCACCATACTCTTACTGAGGATTTCACTGATGAGGCAGTGGTTTCTCTGGAAACTGGTGATGGCTGTATGCTACATGGAAAAGCCATCCTCATAACCATCTGGATCTTCAGCAGGATGAATGCTCATGTAAGGTTTTCCTTTCTTTATGCAAGACTATTGAAGTTCTTCCTCTCATGTAGTTTATATACAACTTTTTACATTGATGTAAGCAATACACAGCAAAGGAACTATGATAGGCCTTCATAGATTCATTGTACTCTACCTTTTCTTCACGTTCATTTAAACATTCTTGTTTCTCTTCAGCAGTGAGATCTCGCCACATGCCACCAATAATCCTGCCCACCTCCCACAACTTCATGTCAGGGTTGGGAACCTTTACTTGGTCCCAAACCTTTCTGCTGTACCCCATGCAAGGCATGAGTGACTTATTTGGTGGCTCTGGGGGTTCTGGAATCATAATATCAGAGGACTGCATGACCTGGCTGTTGGTGCCCAGGTTGCCTTCCAGCCTATAGTTGATAGTTGATAACTATATGGATTATACCTGTAAATCCTGGTGTGCTAGGTGTTTGTGTTGCAGGAGCTAGGGTGGATGGTCCCACAGGTCTGGCTCCACTTTTCTTGGTCTCATGCACTCTCAAGGAGTAAAAGAAACAGTTCTATTAGTCAAAAAAAAAAAAAAAAAAAAAAAAAAAAAAAAAAAAAAAAAAAAAAAAAAAAAAAAAAAAAAAAAAAAAAAAAAAAAAAAAAAAAAAAAAAAAAAAAAAAACCTATGAAGTAAGAAAATACAATAAGCATGAAAATAATTTCAAACACTATAAATGCAAATCAAATATTTCAATAATTACAGAGAGCTTAGACCAAGAGGAACTGTTGAAAGAAAGGATGCTGAGTTCATTTACAATGGTTTAAAAGAATGGTATTTAAGCGATGGCTGAAAGAAAAAAATTACAAGATCTTTCAATATAATAAAATACATAAAGTAATTCTATTATCCTGTGTAGAGATAAAATATTTTGATTTCTGAGATATAATTGGTCTTTAAGTACTACGTTTTCTTTCAGCTCTAAATGCTTTTTTTGACATTTATTTTTAAAGAAACATAATTAAGTGCTCTGTGCTTTTGTGTATTTTTCTTATTCAGAATCATCATGAATGTTTAAATGCAAATTAGTTCCATCAAACATCTTTTAGATGACAAATTGTATTCTGAATATCAATTATTTAAAAATGCAGTCAGAAGATTCCCAACCTGATTGCTTAAACACTAAATGTACAAACCCAAATGATATATCTATTTGCTTTATTTGTTATATAAAATAGGTCATTTATATTTATATTTATGTGTATAAAATAAGGCCTCGAATGAGGCTCTCCCATTCAAATTTCTTTGTTATTCTACCTTTTCCCAAGTAAGAATTTCTTTCTTTCTTTTCTTTATCTTTTTTTCCCCATCCCCACTTCATTCACACTCCCCCCAACCTGTCCCTGTCTTGGTAAAACATTTCAGTACATTTCTTCTTCCTTATTCTCTCCCTATTTAAATGTGAAGTCCTCCCCAAAATAAAAAAATTGACGATTTCCTCAATATCCATCTAATAATCCTTAACCTGGTAAGATAAGAAATAGAGTTACGGCCAAGAACAAGACTCATATTTTCATTCCCTTAATGTTTCCAATTGCTATTTCTTCCTTCTCTCAATAATACTCTTAGTCTTACTCTCAACAATAAGAATTATCGTAATGTAGTTTCTAAGAAGGCAGATGGAATGTAACCCTAACTGCTTTAAATGAGTATAGATATGCAGACCCAAAACTTTAAGGATTATCTGATTTGAGGGAAACTCTTCTCACTGTTTAAGATATATAATGTCCAACCAAACTAGAATTTCCATAAGCAAGTGAGGATATTCATTCATCAGAAGTATTTAAGAATTATATAGTAAATTCAAAATTGAAACAAAAGAATTGTCTAATTGAGGGTATCATCATGACCTGTAGTAAGGAGTATTTAGAATTACATAAAACACCCACCAACTAATTCCTTAAGTCATGGGCTGCCTCTGAAGAATCATTAAGGGTTGGGATATAGCTCATTGGTACAGCACTTGCCTAGCATGTGCAAGGTCATGGATTCAAACCTCAGCACTGCTAGAAAAGAAGAGTCACTGAAAATTTCCTTTCCCACAGCATTAATTTCTTCGGTTTTTACTTTATCCAATATATCTTCACAATAGCTTATAATTTTCCAATACCTCAAATGATATCACTTATGTCTTAAAGTAACAATTTCTTAATAACATGTATGAAGATAATATAGTAATCAGTAAAATATATGCAAACTGAATTTTAGGATAAGAAGGCATTTTGCATGCACCAGTTCTCAAGGTCCTGGAGAGTCCTGTAAAACTTAAACACCGACTTTTCTTACTCATTCTTCTTACTACTTTTTTTTCCCATTTATAATGTTAAAGCAATGAAAGAAGATTAGCAACCAGGAGAAGATCTGGGAGAAATCTTGGAGAAATGGAATCATAAAAATGAACAACAATAAAGATGTGGGTAGGAAAAAGACTAAGAACTGAGAAATGCAGACATGTATTCAATAAGTGGTGGAAACTAATAGTTTGCCATTCTACTTTTTAAGGTTTTGAGGTAGTAGCTTGAAGGACAGAATTGCAGAGATGCATGGGGAGTTTGGGTTCTTTCATTTGTTAACTGCTGACACTACTAACCAACACTACTTTCGAGATCTTTATTTTTACATGGGCTTACACACACACACACACACACACACACACACACCTCGCAATTTCTCAATGGTGCTTTCTCTCTTTTAGTAAACCTTCCAAACTCAGGCAGAAAAGTGTCTTCCCTCTTTATCCAGGAAATCTTTGGGTAAGAAAGCAGCAACAGTAACCTAACTGAACTTGGATGTGGAAATGGTAAAGCTAAATTGCAATTCTAATACAGAGATAGGTAATTTTAAAACAATAGAAGACAGTCTTAAACCTAAAGGGTGGACATGAACTTTGTGTTCAGCAAAGAAGGATACACAATAAGTATGGGACAATTAGGCTCAGAGATAGTAAAGATACTAGGATCTGAAGGCTCAATGAGATTAAACAGCCAATTCCATAAAGAGAGGGAGTAAGAATGCTGGAAGGTTAAAGTCACAGGAAGACTCTGAGAGCTAAGACACAGAGGTTAGAAAGTTCAAATGACAACAAAAGCTTAGTGAGACCATGACAATGGATTGTTGGAAGAGAATGTAGTGAAAATAAAATTTGCGTAAGCTGAGATGGAAGACTTGAAAGTGATACACAGGATGCTGGCACAAGTCTGTGAGAGAAGACTATAAGCCAGCAGTCAGAGCTCTTGAGAAATACTGAGCCTTGGTCTAAAGCCTTAGAGGTGCTTGCTGTGTGATTTGATGGCTTCATATAGCAGTTTATTAAGAATATAGAGGCTAAGACCCTACCAGAGGTCTAATGAATCAGAATCTAAACTTTAACAAGAATCTCGAGTGATTCCTACAGTCAAGTTTGAAAGTTTGGCATATATCTGAATAAGTAATAGAAAAGACAAAGATAAGAAGATGTGATTCTTATAGCATGAGCTCTGAAAGAGAAATGAGACTTTTTTGCATAATGATTAGAGAAAATGGTTTCCACAGTGTCAGAGAAGAATAAGCAAATTCTAACAGTATCTCTGTTTTCCATGATCTCTGGAGCTTCAAATTTCATGGCATTACATCTGTTGTTTTAAAATTTTGATATCATTTTCCTATCCTTTTTCTCTACATTTGTTCAAGTTTAATCCTCTGTTTTAGCTTTTTTAAGGTAAGGAGAGGGCTTCATGTTTTCATTTTAGGTTGCCTTCAATTTTTTTTTACAAAGAGATGAAATATTTAAAATCAACTTGGAGATGTCTAGTTTCCAGTCTGGCGTAGAAGGAGCTCATAAACTGCTGCTCTGTTAACAAACAAAGAGCTAAACAAACTGAAAAATCAACATGTCTTCTTAGATCCACAAAAGCACGGAGATAACAGCGCAAACTGCTACCCCAACTTTGGCGAGGCAGAGAGGCAGACACAGAGAATCACAATTTATCTGTGCAGGAACCCTTCTGGGAACACAGGCAGGAGCAGGAAAGCCTAAATTGTGATTGACAAGTTGCTAGAGGCTCCATGTGGACAAGTCTCATAGTCAGAAGCCCAGGGGGATGCAGTCACAGAAGGGTCTCACACTTGTGAGTTTTACCCCCAGGAGCTCACCCAGGTTCTCATGTTGAATATCCGAGAAGAATGCTTCTGGCAGCAAAAGAGAAAAAAGCAGCCATTACAAAATACACTACAGCACTTTGTCCTTCTAAATAAACTACTGTGCTAGAGTCTAACCTGCCAGGTTTATATCAAAGCTTAACATCCCTGAGAAAAGAGAAACACCCAGTCCAGCTCCCTCTAGACATCCCATCCCACCTGGAGGCAGAAATGGAAGGCAGGGGTCTGAGAAACATTTGTCAACATCACATTCCAGAAGCAAAGACTGATTAACAGACTGAAATCTATTCATGGAATGATAACATGCTTCCTCTTCATCCACATCTCACCAACATTTTTTGTTTATTTGTTTGTTTTTGGTCTTTTGATACAGTCTTGCTATTCAGTTCAGGCTGGCCTCAGGCTCATTTTACCCAAGCTGGTCTCAGAACTTGCAATGATCCTCCTGCCTCTCAGCCTCCCAAGTGCTGGGATTACCGGCAGGTGCCATCATACTTGGCCTCAACAACACATTTTTAAAGTTCTATTTACTGCAGTTCCCTTTACATGATAAACCATGTCTGCCTATCAAGGAAAAAGTACAATGCATACTAAAAGGCAAAAAATACACTGCAGTCAGGGCTAGCATTTGGACCAGACTCAGATATGGCAAGGAGGTTGAAATTATCATACCAGAAAGTTTTTTAAACTATGGTTAATACTCTAAGGGCTATAATGAATAAAGTAGACTGTATGCCGAACAAATAGGAATTTAAGCAGAGTGATGGAAATTCTAGGAAAGAATCAAAAAGATGCTGGAGAATGAAAATACTGTAATAAAATTGGAGAATAGTCTTAACAGACATGCCATATTCACAGACTAGAAACTGCTGAGAAAAGCATCTCTGAGCTTGAGGATATCCAAATAAATACTTACAAAACTGAAAAGCAAAGAGAAAAATGGTTAGGGGAAAACTAGACTATCCAAGAACTGTGAGGCTACCACAAAAGGTGGAACATACATATAACAGGAATATCAGAAGGAAAAAAGAGAAAGGAATGGAAGAAACATCTGAAGCAATAATAACTGAGCATTTCACCCAATTAATATGTGACACCAAACCAAAGACGCTCAGAATACAACTAGGATACATGGAAAACTGTAACAACAACAACAAAGTCCTACTTCTAGGTATGTCATATTCAAACTGCAGAAAATCAAAGACAAAGAAAAAATCATAGAAGAAATAAAGAGAAACATGTTAGCTATAGGGAAAGAAATACAAGCATTATGTCTGATTTCTCAGAACTCTTACAAGCAAGAAGAGAGTAAATAAAATATTTAAAGTGTTGACAGAAAAAAAATCAACCTAGAATTCTGTACTTTACAGAATTATCCTTCAAATGTGAATTTTTGGATTAGAAATGCTTAACCAGTAAGTCTACGCAAATACTCAAAAATCTAAAAATAAAAATCAAGAGAAACTTTTGCCAATAAACCTACCTTGCAAGAAAATTAAAGAAGTTCTTAAGAGGGAAACATGGATCTACACAAAGAGAAGAACATCAGTGGAAGTAAAATAAAAACTTGTAGTTTCCTAAGTCTTAACTGATCTAACAGATAACAGTGTTCAAAATAACAGCAAAAATGTGTCCAATTAGGTAGTCATATATCTAAACATATGTAAAAGTGAAATGAATGACAGCAAAAACACAATGGATGGGAGGGAGGAGCTAAGATTATTTCATTATTACAAATTGAGCATACCTAATCTGAAAGTTCAAAATCTGTGTACATGTGTTATGTGTGTGTGCATGTGTGTGCATATGTGTGGTATGTGTGTGTTGCTATGGATTAAACCCAGAGCTTTACCCATGCTAGGGAAATGCTCTACTACTGAGCTATATCTGAAGCCCCTGAAAATTTCTGACAAAGGGGATGCAGAAAATTTTGGATTTTGAATTTTTGGATTAGAAATGCTTAACCAGTAAGTCTACGCAAATACTCAAAAATCTGAAAAACTGAAATCTGAACCACTTCTGGCCCCAAACCATTCCAGATAAAGGATATTTAACCTGTAAAAGGTTATTAGAATGTTAACCTGGAAACACTTACTAAAATGGTACATCAAAAACACTGATAACTCCAAATGTGAGTGAGAGTATGTAGAACAACAGCAATGTTCATTCCTTGTTGGTGAGAACGAAATATGGTACAACCACTTTTGAAGACAGTTTGGCAGTGTTTTGGTTAATACATTGTGTCAACTTGTGAAGTTCAGAAGTTAGTAACTAAGAGACTCAGCAGGGAGCCAGGTTCCTTACTTTGTAAACATCCTCATCCTGTGCAAGAGGAGGGCACAGAGATTTTGTGAGTGCTGCACCTGCCCTGAGGGGTGAGGGGGGGATGTGTGGCCTGTGTACAATATAAGGGAAGAAAAGAGGATTTTTGCCCCCTTTTGCTCTGGCTGCTTTTTCTTGCTGCTGCCTTGAAGTGTTGCCCCTGTGCCATGCCACCCTGCCTTAGGGCCGGCTGATTATGGACTGAAACCTCCAAAAACTGTAAGCTAAATAAACATCTCCTTCCCTAACTTTGGGTGTCAGGTGTTTTGTCTCAGCAACAAGAGAAAAGTAACCAAGACAGGCAGTTTCTTACAATACTCAATAAACTCTTACCAAATGAGCCAACAATTGCCCACCCACTGACCCCACTCCCCCACCACTGCCCCAGTATTTACCTACAGAAGCAAAAAAACAATGTTCACCAAAACCTGGCATATAGATATTTATAGCAGCTTTATTCACAAATGCCAAAACTTGGAAGTAGCCAAGATATACTTCAGTAAAGGGATATAAAAATTTAAATGTAGTACACCTAGACAACACAGTATTAGCACTAAAAAGGAAATAATCTATCAAGTCTTAAAAAGACACAGAGGAAATTTAAATGCATATTACCAAGTTTTTTTTAAAAAAAAAGCAATCTGAGAAAGCTATATACTAAGTGATTCCAATTATAAAATTTTGGAAAAAGGTAAAACAATGGAAACAATAAAAAAGATCAAGATTTTCATAAGCCAAGGTAGAAAGAAGGATAAACAGGCAGGGAACAAAAAACTGAGGTCAGCCAGGGATATAGCTCAGCGGCACAGTGCCTGCCTGGCAAGCACGAGATTGTGAGTTCAATTCCTAGTACAAAAAAAAAAATTGGGGTCAGTAAATTATTCTATATGATATTATAATGGGAGATATATTTGTCTAAATCCATAAAACATACAACATTAAGATTAAACTCTGGAGCCAGAGACGTAGCTCAGTGGCATAAGTGCCTAGCAAGTGCAAAGTCTTGAGTTCAATTCCCAGTACCCCTGCCAAAAGAATAAAATCTGACCAGGTGTGGTGATGCATGCCTGTAATTTCAGTACTAGGGAGGCTGAGGCAGGAGGACTGCTGTGAGTTCAAGGACAACCTGTGCTACATAGTTCAAGACCAGCCTGAACTACATAGCAAGACCCTATCTCAAAAAACCAAACCAAAACAAACAAAGAAACAAAAAAAAAGGGAACTCTAATGTAAACTAGAGACTTCGTGGGATGATGCTGCGTCAATGAAGGTTCAGTGGCTACAAATGCACCACTCTGGATTGTGTACTCACAGCGGGAGGAGCCATGCATGTGTGGAAGCAGTATGGTGAGTAAAAGGGCACTCCGTGCCTTCTATTTTGCTGTAAATCTAAAACTTCTCTGAAGAAATAAAATCTATTAAAAATAAATTTAAAATTAATTCATATTTACACAAACACATATAATCTCACAATCCCATTCTCCAACCTAATTTACTGATCAACTTATTATTTTCAAAAAATCTGCCAATGTCTACCCATTCTTACTAACAGATCAGTTCCATATATAGTAGAAATACTCTATGCCTAGCCTGTAAAAATTTTGAGTGACTATAAATAAATTATGTAACTTATTTGTCCCTCATTCTTTCCTTGAAATCTTACTTTATGAGAATGGCTATACTTATTCAATAAAAATTAATTTTAAGAATATCTAAATAACTGGGTATGGTGGTACATGCCTGCAATCCCAGCACTTGGGAAGCTGATGCAGAATTGTCGTGAGTTCGAGACCAGCCTGGGCTACAAAGTGAGCTCAAGGCCAGCCTGAAATGCATAGTGAGACCATGTCTCAAAAAGAACAACAACAAAAAAAGTAAATAAATTATTAGTAGAACTCTAATGAAACAGAAAAATCAGAAAGCTTAGTTCATTTTAGAAGTATTCCTTCTGATGGAGAAAAAACTTTTTCATTTCTAATCAACTAAGAAGGGTTTTAATTACTACCAGAGATGCCAGAAGGCTTTGTTGTATATTGGAATTTGAAATTAATTTTTCTTCTCAGACATTAAGTGACACATTCCTGCCTTGGGCTATCTAGATTATCACTGTCTTTTGAGTGTAAGAAAATGTACACAGATAATATTTAAGTCTACTCTTCAAAGTTCCGAGAAGAATAACAAAATAATAGAGCATAAAATAAAATAAAAACAGCAGGAAGAACAGGAACTGTCAAGGGCCCTCCAATCATAGGTATCTGAGATTTGGGCTTGTATAGTTTATTCTGTAAAAAGGCAAAACCACATGACAAAAAAAATCACTGATCACAGCCTGTTAAGGTTGTAGCCTCTGGTGAAAAGAATTCTAATAAAACCTATGTAACTAGCAACCTCTTATCTTTGCCCTTCAAATAGCTTGACTTTCCAATTACTTTCTTTACTGAGTAATTTCTGGAGCATCCACTGCTTTTGTGATATAACTTGAAGGTAATAAAATACATCCAAGTAATGTCAGTGAAAGTAAACATATTAAATACAGATGTGCAAGTTATGACATAAGAAATGACAACAGCTATTTTAAAAGTTGGTTATTAAAAAAATTAAAAGCTTAAAAGCTCTCAAATATTTAAATATAAAAGCAATCATGCAAAATTTATAAAAATCTATCACTGAGCCATTACTTTTACCTAAGAAAAATTATACTTGCAAATGAAAATGAAGAGTATTCTCAAAAAAATTAAATTCAATTTAAAAATCACAGATGAGGGATTATCGTTTCAAACTATCTATACTGTTCTGTAAAGGAATAAAGAAGAAATTCAATCAGTAAATACAACTAGTACGAACAGAATTATTTAATCATTACTGTAGTGATTACAAAGATGTATAAGTAAGACGCTTACAGAGATGGCTACCAAAGGCTAGGTTGGTGATCACATATATGGTCACTTAATTTACAATCAGGATACCACTGTGATTAAGTGTTAGAACAACCAGATATCCATATGGGTAACATAATTAACCTTGATGCTTATTTCACCCTCATCAAAAATTAATTTGACAGTGATCATAGACCTAGTTGTAAAAGCTAGAATAATTAAGCTTCTGGAAGAAAGCATTGTGCAGAGGTAAAAGAAATATTTCCTAAATAATACATATAAATCTAGAGGAAAAATTTTATAAACATGGCTTAATCAAAAATAATTTCTACATCAAAAGACACCATTAAGGAAGTGAAAATACAAGCCACAGATTGAGATAGTCGCAATACATCTGACAAAGGAGATCACATCCAAAATATATATTGAACTCCTATAAATCAGTAAGGAAAAGAAAAGCAAAAATGGACTCAGTATTTGGACAAAAACATAAACAAATGCTTCACAAAAATGATATCCAAAGAGCCAAGAACATTATTCAATAAGAAAACGCTTTTTTTTTTGTACCTGGGATCAAACTCACAACCTCGTGCCTGCCCGGCCAGGCACTTAGGCCACTAAGCTAAATCCCCAGCCCAGAAATGCATTTTTAAACCATAACAAATTAATAAAACACACCCACCAGAATTGCAAAGAGCAAGACATACCAAACATTGATAACTGGAACTCTCATATATAAATGCTTGGAGATTAAAGTGCTCAATCATTTTGGAAAACTACTGGACGATTTATAAACATGCATAAGCCCAAATCCAGAAATCCCACTTCTAGTCATACCCAAAAGAAATTAGTGTATCTGTATACTATACAACATAAACAAGAATGTTTATAGCTGTTTTTTTCAGAATAACCCCAAACTAGAAACAACTCTAATGTCAACAGACTAGCTATAGTATAATAACATAGCAATTACAGTATAATATAATGGAATATTATAAAATATAGCAACAAAAAAGAATGCACTGAGAAGTCAAGCAAAAACATTGATGGATCACATAGCATTATGCAGCCATATGTGCTGTACTTTTGTATGCCTGACAACACAATAAGTTTTTATATCAGCATCATTGCAAAGACACGGGTAAAGTGACTTTCACATGACTACAGTGTCACCTGGTGATAAAAGTTTTTCAGCTCCAAAATAATATTATGGGAGAGCTGTATAATAAAAGATAAGGAACATTGTGGTAGAAATAACATATAACTTATCACAGATAAGTTTCCAGTAATGGTTCTGTAGAGATGCAGGGTTTCTGCTAGCCATGCTTCTGTAAATTCTGTATACAGTAGTCTTTGTAGAACTGACCTTCGACTTCCATACTCTAGCCAGGAAGACAAGTCAGGATGATCAGTGAAATAAAATATTATAGTCCCTGCTAGGACTCTAGGTTTATACCCCAGGACACAGAGCTGCTGCCTTACTTAATTAAGCTTCTAGACTTCTCAAGTTGACACAATGTATAAACCATAATACATCCCAAGTTTACTGTCTCTTGATTGCATCAATTTTTTTTGTATGTCTGACTGATTCTTGTGTTGCTTCATTCATCATGGCCCTAAAAGCAATAAGCAACACAATGTATATCACACATGGTCTATGGAGTCAGCCATATTATTTAAGTCTGTACGAGTACAATGTATGATGTTCACACAGCAATGAAATCATCTGATGCATTTCTCAGAACATATCCTATATTAAGTGATACATCACTATATTTAAAAGGAAGTAGTCAGGGTTGGACAACCCTAAGGTAGTTCAGTGATAAACACATGCTTAACATGCACAAGTCCCTGATTGCCTACCCTCACCCCCAACCCCAGCCTGGTGGGGGACCAGACTGGGGGGAAGCTAGCTAAATCAAAACTCAGAGTAACATTAACAGACATATCTACAACTCAAAAGAAAATTCAAGTAAAAAATTAGAAAACAATTATAATAAACCTTAACAACTATCTTACTTTTCTTGTTGCTGAGACAAATACTTGACAACCAAAATTTAAAGAAGAAGAGGTTTATTTTGGTTCACAATTTATAGAAGTTTCTTTCCATAGTCAGCTGACTCCAAAGCAGGGCAGCATGGCAGAGGGGGCATGGCAGAGGAGAAACAACTCATGGCATGGCACCAGGAAACAGAGAGAGAGATCAAGGGAGATGAACTCATCAGTGAACTAAATCACCGATGAGTGCCACACTCCCTGATCCAGTCACCTCCCCAAAGTCCTACCTATGAGCACACGAGGCTTTGAGGGGATATCTAGTATAAACCATTACAACAATAAACTATTACAAAAATATTATAAAAGAAGAAAATCTTTTTCTCCCCTTCATACATGCATACAGAGAGAAAGCAAGAGAGAAAATGAGAAAACATAAAGGACTCATACTCAGAATATATAGAAGGACTTATATACAGGCTATAAAGAACTCTTACAAAGTAAAAATTTCAAAAACTAACTTAAAAATGAGTAAAAGATTTATTCATCATAAAAAAAGATATTCAAATAGCTAAAACCACATGCAAAGTGCTCATCTCCATTGCTCATAAGAAAAATAAAAACAAAAAATAATAAAATACCACCATACTCCCACTAAAATGACTAAAGTCAAAAAGACTACACTCAACCTGGTAAAAATGTTGATGGGTGGAATTATTATACATGGTTGGTAGAAGTGTAAAATGGTATGCCCACTTTGGAGAATATTAGTTTCTTATAAAGTAAATGTATAAATACTAACTCAACAATACCATTCCTAGAAATGTATTCAAAGAAATAAAAAATATATGTCTAC
>RJWM01018986.1:0-39436 GCA_004363535.1 Dasyprocta punctata | reverse complement strand
AGTTCTCATGGTCCAATCACCTTCTGAAAGTACTACATGAGTCTTCGGTAGAATATTTTAGAAAAGTAGTTAGATCATGAGGTTGCTGAGTTCTTAGATGGATGTGCTATTAGGAGGTGGAACCTGTTTTGAGGAAGTAGTTCAATAGGGCCTAACTCAAAAGGATATATTCTTGTCCCTGGCCCTTTCCTCTCTCTGCGTGGCTCATTCTTTCTCACTCTGTTTCCAGATTGTCATAAAGTGAGTGGTTTTCCTCCACCATGCCTTTCTGCCCTTCTGCTGTGGAGCCAGTTGATCATGCACTAAAACCTGTGAAAATATGAGTCGAAATAAATGTTTTCTCCTCTGAGTTTTGTTTGTCAGGTATTTTGTCTCAGCAACAGAAAAATGACTAATGCAAAGCAGTAACACCATGGCTCCTTTTGTGTTTCCACACCCCTTCTAACATTACTCACAGGGCTGGTATACAGCCCAAGAGCCTGAAACCGTAGCCTTAGCTTCATGCTTAGGACATCGCCAACATTCCTGTTCCTGCCGCATTCTAACCCCTTGAATCAGACCCCCTTGATTAACATGGGGATCTCATCCAGTCAACTATGCACTGAATCTTCTACAAACTGTGAACTGAAATAAACCTTTTCTCTTTTAACTTGTGGGTTATTTGTCAGGTATTTTATCCCAGCAGCATGAACAGTAACTAAGATAGTCGGCATAAAAGTGCCCATAACATATGCTCCTACACATCCTCCTGAAATAATAGACCACACCAAAACAAGCATTGTCAACACTGGTAGACTTGTCGATCTGGTCTCAATAATCCTAACAATTGTGCCTCAAGATTTTCTACTATTTCATTGATTTGTCTAGTTATGTTGCTAGCCAAAACAGGAACACATGCCATTTTTAGAACTGTAGCCTCTCCTAAAAATTCACAAGACTTGTCCTTAGCATCAGGCAGGATCAACTCTTTACCAATAGTAAAGGGCTTGTTTGCTTCACCAATGTGGTTAACCAATAAGAATGATACTTTCAGTGCAGACACATTTGATGAAGTGGTGGCCTTCAGTAATTGTGTATGTTCTTTATGTTCATGGCTTTTTCTTTGGAAAACTCCCAAGTTTTATTTTTTAATGCAGGGTGCTAATTCTCTCTGTGGCAAGGCAGATTTTATGGTTTCATGGATTTGTTGAAAAACCAGTTGCCACATATTGTACAAAGTAGGCTTGGAGAATGTGAATCAACTGTTCTGATGAACCTTTAATTTAAGTGGAACTCTTGGTATTTTACTTTCAATGCAGTTTTCTTTTTGTTGGTAGTCTTAGCATCTTCTGCAGTCTTACTGAATATTTCCCCCTTTTCAATAAAGCTCTCCAGTGATATCTGTTTATTTACTCATTTGGCTAAGGTTAGCTTGTGGAATTACCAAAACTGACTGAGACAAATGCATAGTGTGGGAAAGAATTGCAGACGGAAGTGGTAAATAAAATAATGGGAGGGGCACACACTAAAATAAGTGTCAGATTCTGACTTAAAACCTGCATCAGGTGCAGCTATACACATGAGGTACATCAACTTACTGGCCACCATTAAGCCTGCCATCAGGTGTAGCTTCTTGCTTGCCACTCACAGTATTTTGATGTGAGTCTACAAAAAATTGACTATGGTCTCTGTGCAGTCAAATCTCTCTGGTAATGTTAATCTTTATTTGCAGCTGCTCCCCTGTGCTAGCATCACCACCACAGCTCTGCCTTAGATCATCAGACTTTAGATTCTCATGAGGAGCACACAACCTAGATACCTCGCATATGTAAGTCACAAAAGAACTTGCGCTCCTATGAGAATCCAGCCACTACTGATCTGACAACAGATAGAAGTTAGGTGGTACATTGAGCAATGGGGAGCTGCTGTAAACACAGATAAAACTGCTTGGTCACCTCCGGCTGTGTGGCAAGGTTCTTGCTGCATAGACCTGTTCCCACAGTTTGGGGTACCCTGAGCTACAGTATGGAAATGGAAGTTTAGAGAAAAGATAATTATCTAAGAGACACATAGGAAGTATTGGGTGCGGAAGATGCAGAGAGTGTTGAAAAGGATGAGAGGGATGACTTCCAAAGTTCTGGCTGGATTTAAGGGACAAGTGGTGGATTTAAGGGACAAGGGACCACATATTGAAATTGGGAATAATAAATTCTGTATTGTACTTATTTGGTTTGGCACATTAGGAAATTGTTACCTGGTACTGAGAAGGACATGAAACCAATCTGCTCTCTAGGGAAAACATTTTCAGTAATGATCCCTAATTTCTTTTTTCTCTGGTCCTTTAGCAACTCCCCTCTTTGGTATTCTAATTTCCAAAGAGAACCCTCTGCAAGCGCTTCTCTCAGTTCATATAATATTGACTTGTGTGGACCTAACATGTTTGTCAAAAGGAACATATTACTCTGAAAAGAACATGTAGATGCTGGGTGCAGGAGATCACGGTCCAATTTCATTTTAAAGAGGGAGAAGGGGAGCAAAGAATACTGCAAGTGGAAACCATGCTCTAAAGGAGACTTTCCCCACTCAGCTAAGAATTTCCTGCCTGTATCTCACTTTATCCCATCTTCCTTGCCATAAAGAACCCTTTGCATATCTGAGTGTGAAAAGATAAAGATTTGAGGCAGCAAGAGCCCTCCATTTCCTTTTGACCTAGCTTTGGAAAACCCATTTTCTTTCCACCAAAATTCTGTCTCCTGAGTTTTTGGGAAGCAACAACCTATATGAAATTTAACCTCCAGTAACAAAAGGATCGGTACAGAGACAAACATCTGGTTGTATTCAGTTTATTACTGTTGAAATAAGAATAAGTACAAGGAAAAGCATATTCATGCCTTTTCTACGCTCCAAACTTTCCCATTCCATCACTTAAAATTGATACTAAGTCAACTTACTTATTTTCATATTGCTATTTTTATTAGATTCAGTTCCAAGATTATTAGAAACTTTTTTTTCCCTCAAAGCTGTGCTGAGGACAAACACAGGGCCTTGTGAATCCTAGGCAAGTGCGTTTCTACTGAGCTATATTCCCATCCTTTATTGAGAACTCTTGATAGAAGAGTCTTTTATATCCACACTGGCAAACTCAGTATGCAATGGGTTGTCAGCACTGGGACAAGGCTCTTTATTTCTCTACAGTGGAGTTACATTTCACAACACAGGAAAGCAGGGAAGGAGACAGGGGAGAAGCAGATGAAGGGAGAGAGGAGAGAAGTCATTGTGTTCAGACACATGAGAGAGCTATGGCCCGGGCAGTGGTGAATGCCTATAATTTCAGCTACTCTGGAGACTGAGGCATTGAAAAGTCCAGACCAGCTTGGACAATTTAGTGAGAGCCTGTCTAAAAATAAAAAAAGAAAAATAGTTGAGATAACTCAGCAGTAGGGTATCTCTAGGTTCAATCCCTAGTACTGAAAAAAGAAAAGTAGCTTAGGTAGACTTTTGGGCTATTGTAAGGAGCACTCTGGCTTTTACTTGCAGGGGGATAATAGAAAAGGAAGTGATAAATACTATAAAGAGAGGTGAGGAAAAAGAGCCATGGGCATTTATAGGAAGTCTCATGCTGATTTGCAGCATAGTCAGCTTTGATAACAAAGGATGTGTTATGTGGATGTTAAAGTACCCAACATTTGAGTTCATGGGGAATGGGAAGAGAATCAAAAAGCCAAACCATGCCCTCCCTTGAGCCAGGGGCAGCCATGGGGAATAGGAAGAGAAAAAGAAGCCAGACTACGTCTTCCTATGAGCCAGCTGGTGCACAGGCTGGGAGACAAGAAGAGCAACAGCCCCCCAACTCCACCCCCACCCCCACTCCCGTAAGCAACTGGCTGATTTGGAGGAACTCAGGCTGAGATGATAGCAACTGAAGTAAAGAAAATAATAACTTAATGCTTGTATTGTTTGATTGACTTTGCAGGTCTAAAGCTGGTAGTCTGAGCATCTATCTGAAGGATAACAATATGCATTATAGCAAATGTGGGGGATTTCTTTCTGTCTTATTTTTGAAATCCAATATTTTGTTCCATTTTATTGTTTTGTTTTATTCCTGTTTTTGGTAACCTGAACAACTACTTTGAAGATAACAATATGCAATACAACAACCATTGTTAAATTCCTATCATCTTGTTTTGAAAACCTGTATAGCTATTGTTGGTTTTTGTTATTGTAGTTGTCATTTTGTTTTTGTTGTAGTTGTTCTTTTGATTTGTTTACTTCTTGATTTTTCTGTTTTATCATTCTTCTCTTTAAAATAAAAATTAAGAAAAAGTAACATTTAAAAAACATTTGAGTTCAATAAATATTTGTGGATGAATAAACAAATTATGCATGTGCTGTTCGGGCTGTGACATCCTATCATACAAAACAGTAGCATTTCATGCCGGCAGTGTTTCGAGGTAGGAACACACATTCTTTGGGAAACTGACATCAGTAAGCTGTCAAAAGCAAATCCTAAATTAGTTTCCTGGAACTACTGAAGGTTAGAAAGAACGCGTGGCTTTAAGAAAAAGTAGTTAAGATGTCTTCTGACTGGCAAGCCTTAGATGGCATTTCTTTAATTGACTAAGGTATTATGAATGCCATATGCTAAAGCACTAGCCAATTCCTGCTGCCAACAGTCAGACTTGCTTAATAATTGCCAAAAATCCCATCTGCTCTCCTTCCCCAGTTTCTTTACAACTCAGCAGCAAGTTCATCAAGAACAATCGCAAGAAATCTCTAATTATCCTATTTTTTATTTTAAAATGAATTGGATTTAACTGGTTACGTTTTTCAAGTATTATTTATTGATCCATCAGCAAACTATTGGTAATCAGGATATAGAACATCAGGTCTTCTACCTAAATTTTTTTTTGTGTATGTGTGTGTGTGGCACCAGGGATTGAATTCACAACCTTGTGCCTGCCAGACATGCGCTTAAGCCACTGAGCCAAACTCCCAGCCCTAGTTTTTTGAGGCAGGGTCGCACTATGTAGCTCAGGCCAGCCTTGTGCACACGTTGTAGCCCAAGCCGGCCTCGAACTCACAACGCTCCTCCTACCTCAGCCTCGCGAGTGCTGGGATTAAAAGCATGTGCCACCACACCCGGCTTACCTAAATATTTTTGAAAACCTTTTGCTACTATGTTGAGGGAATATAGCTGTGCATATTCACTTTTTTTTTTTGTTTTTTTTTGTCTTTTTGAGACTGGGTCTCACTATGCAGTTCAGGCTGGCCTTGAGCTCACTTCATAACTCAGGCTGGCCTCGAACTTGCAATGATCCTCCTGCCTCAGCCTCCTGAGTGCTGGGATTACAGGAGTGTGCCACCACGCCTAGCTATATTCACATTTTTCATATCATTACTTGTGCTACTGCTATGGAGACACACCTAATAAGCTAAGAATTTCATTTATAAAGCATTTATTATAAAATATATAAGTGAAAGTCAATTTGTGCTCAAACTTTAAAAAGGGGAAAGGGAAGGGCTGAGAATGTTGCTCAGTGGTAGAACACTTGTTTAGTATGCACAAAGCCCTGGTTTTGAGCCCCAGTGCAGCAAAAAATTAAAGAAAAAAATCAGGAAAAATTCCACAGCATTACTACTTTGGGGAAAATCAAAGTTTATTTATTTGTACTTAATAGTTACTGGACATCTTTAGTTTTGATCAATAATAAAAAATATCTAAATTTTTTTCATCATTCTGAAAATCTTTTTTTTTTTTTTTTTTTTTTTGCCTCTGTAATAAGAAATAATCTAGGCCAGGGATTTAGCTCAGTGGTGTAAGCGCCTGCCTGGCAGGCATGAGGTTGTGAGTTTGACCCCCGGTACAAAACAAACAAACAAACAAACAGAAATCTAGATATTTAATTTTATACAATTTTTTTTGGCAGTACTAGAGAGAGAAACCAAGACCTCTGCACTGAGCTATAGCGCCAACCCTTTTTTTGTTTGTTTGTTTTGTTTTTATTTTGAGACAAGTTCTCACTAAGCTGCTAATTTGCCAAGAGTGGGATTAAACTCACAATCCTCCTGTCTTAGTCTTCCAGAATATTGAGATTACAAGCATGCTTCATCACTCCCGGCACCGAGACAAGTTTAAAAAGCCTGCATTGTGTAGTATATTTTAAAATCTGCTAAATATAAGAAAGTGTAAAGTTAGAAAACTGACTTTAAAAACAAATTTTATGGGTCTGGGTATCAAACTCAGGGCCTTGCGTTAGTGCACTCTACCACTGAGCTGCACCTTAGCCCAGAATATATGCATATATAATTTGTTTTGTTTTGTTTTTGTTTTTTTGGTACCAGGGATCAAACGCACAATCTTACACCTGCCAGGCAGGTTCTTACGCCACTGAGCTAAATCCCCAGCCCTATTTTTTGAGACTTGGTCTCACTATGCAGCTCAGGCTGGCCTTGAACTCACTTTGTAGCCCAGGCTGGTCTTGAACTCACAATGATTCTCCTGCCTCAGCCTCCTGAGTGCTGGGAATGAAGGCATGCACCACCATGCCCGGCTTATAATTTTTTTTGATATGGGGTCTTGCCATGTAATTCAGATGGGGCGTGGACTCACTATGCAGTGTAGGCTGGCCCCAAACTTGTGGCAATCCTCTTGCCTCAGCCTCCTAAGTACTGAAATTACAGGCTTAAGCCACCATACCCAAGTGTCATCTCAGAATATAGACCTTTGAATTAGTTGTTGTCAGATAAAAGTGGTTTTTCTCATGTTCATAGTGCTAGTATATATGAAAGTGGGAAAAAACTTTGTAATAATACAAGTAGGCAATAATATGAGAACACTTTGCTTATTACATAAATTTTTAAAAATAATTAGGAAAGTAGGAAGACAACATAGAAAAATGCTGATAAACATAAGGCTAAGTGGAAAGGGCAATTAATAAAAATATATGTACACTGGGGCCAGGGATTTAGCTTAGCAGCTTAAGTGCTTACCTAGTAAGCCCAAGGTCATGAGTTCGATCCCCAGTACCAAAAACAAAACAAAACAAAAAAAAGTGTATGTACACTACCGTTGCCACTTACAAAAGTTATATAAAGATGGTAGTGAAAAGTTCTTCCCTTATTATCACAAAAATTTTAAAGGAAAAGATGTGATCTTGAGTCAGTCATTATTAAATATGATAATGAATATTTGGCTACCAGAAACTACCAGAGAAGTTTCAAAGCAGACATTGTGTATATTTCAAAACAAATCTTGACAGTTAAAGTAATTCTGTAAATGTACCCAGGAATTTATTCTGCATGAAAGGTAGTTATTTTCTATACCAAATGTTTCTCTTAAGTTTTCCAATGTTTTTTATATTTTTAGTTTTTCTGAAAGTTAATCAGTGAATCCATTGTGGAATTCAACTCGGCTGGATGCGGTGGTGCACGGCTGTAATTTCAGTTGAGGCAGGAGGGTTGCCACAGGTTTAAGGCCAGCCTGGGATACATGTCTCCAAAAAAGAGAAAATGGAATTCAACTTGATTATCTTGAATGTTTGCACAAATACCTTCTCTGACACATAAGGTAACCTTCAATCTTTTATGGTCTAATTCTAAGTCTGGGGGGGGGCTTTCTGGTATGTTATTGGAAAGTTGTGTTCCCCTTGATTTCCACTAAATCCAGATTCTATCTGACCTGATTGCTGCTGAGGCAGTTTCTAAAGTAAAAGAAATGTAACTTTTTTCAATGTAATTGTGTTTCACAAGAATCTGTAACAGAGTAAATATGAAACTGTGCTATTCTAGGAAGACTGAGGTTAGGAACCTGTGTGCCAAGTTACAACATGGCCCTGTTCCCTCTCGGACACTGTGGCCAGGAGGTATGCAGACAGCCATGGCCTGCACAGGCACCTAGGGCGTGTGGAGTTTGTCTCCAAGTATCCGTTTAGTAATACAGTAATGACAGAGACGGTGACCAGCACTTACTGGGGTATCATTGCTTAAGACACTGTCCATGTTTCCCTTACTTTTGTTCACTTTGGGAGTTGATATTTCATATGTAACACATTTTTCCTTAAAAAATATTTTAAGACAAGTTTACT
This sequence comes from Dasyprocta punctata, assembly GCA_004363535.1. NCBI lineage: Eukaryota > Metazoa > Chordata > Mammalia > Rodentia > Dasyproctidae > Dasyprocta > Dasyprocta punctata. The sequence continues at coordinate 31,373 of RJWM01018986.1, read as the reverse complement.
GATGAATAGTTTCCTTGAGGTTAGTTATTTGTGTCTCGCCAACACCCAGCATGGTACCTGTCTAATGCGAAAGGTTTAACTAATACTGTTAAACTGAACTGTGTCTTTGAGAAAGGATAGTCTCTTCATAAATATGCTAACACTGCATACACCTGCACCATCCATATTACTTACTGAAATGATGGTCATGTTCTTGACCTATGATGTAACATACTATACCCAATAGCCACATGTGGACTGAATATTGACATTGAAATATGGCTAGCCGAGCACGGTGGTGCACACCTGTAATCTCAGCACTCAGGAGGCTGAGGCAGGAGGATCTCCATGAGTTCAAGGACAGCCTGGGCTACACAGTGAGTTCAAGGCCTTCCTGGACTACAGAGCAAGACCCTGTCTCAAAACAAAACAAAATAAGCATAAAATATGACTAGTACAACTAATAACTGAAGTTTTAGTTATATTTAAAGTTAATTAATTTGAATTTAAATAGTCACATATGGCTAATAGCAACTGTAATGGATGGTACAGACATAGATCCACAAAACTTTGTGTTGAGAAACAGCAGTGTTCTCTCAAAACACGGATATGCATGGGGCAAGTTTTTTTTTTTTTCTTTCCTTTTCTAAAACAGAAGTTTAGGATTTAGCTTGTTTTTCACTATCTTTACATCGAACTATACCCAACTCATCCATCCAATATGCAAATAATTATTTATCACTGATTATATGCTTCATATTCTTTTGAATGCTAAGGATATAAAACTGGGGAAGACAGATTTCTTCCCAGACAGTCTTACACTGTAGTAGGGAGAGAAACATTGGTCAGTAAATGACTGCATCAGAGGTAGCACATGTGGCCACAAAGGAAAATAGTCATTGAGGATCACTGGAGGATCTTGCAGAGCACCCTGCACCGTGAAAAATGAGTAGGCATTTCTAGATGAACAAATAAAGACATAGGTTATGGAGCAAACTACATACCCCTAAAATTTATATGTTGAAATTCTAACCCCCATTACCTTAGAATGGGACCTTTTTTAGATATAAAATTACCACATACATAATTAGGTAAGATGAGGCTATATCAGAATAAGGTTGACCCTGTATCCCATATGCAATACATCCTTATAAAAAGCATCCTTGTAAAAATGGGATAAACACACACACACACACACACACACAGAACACCAAGTTAAAATTGGAGGGTATTATTGATTACAAAAGCTAGGAGTGAGGCCCGGAACAGAACCCTTAGTGTCTCCAGAGAGAGCAATGGCTTTACCAGATCTTAATCTCAGACTTCTAGCCCCAGAACTTTGAGAAAATTCACTTGTGTTTTTTAAACTGCTTAACTTCTGGCACTTTGTTGCAGGAATATTTGTAAATTAATATATACTCCAGATCAAGGAAGTAGTATTGTTAAAGCAAAATAGATAGATTATAATATTTATTAAAGTTGTTTTGTGATTACCTAACTTAAGAATTTTAGAAGGAAAAAAGCATGAGCAGGAGAATAAATATTGCATTTATAAATATTTTTGTGTCTTAAAACGAAAGCTAAAAAATTTTTTTTAAAAATTAAAAAAAACAAAAGCTAAAGATATAATAATGTTTAGAGTGAAATTACTTTCGTTTTTTAAAATTACTTTTCTGATAAAAATATATCACGAATCAAAAAATAAATGCTTAAAAAATGCTTGTACTTATTTTAAATCAATTAGATGAAAATATTTATTTATTTATTTATTTAGTACTGGGAGTCAAACTCAGGACCTTGTGCTTGCCAGGCAAGTGCTGTGCCACTGAGCTATATCCCTGGCCCCAAAAGTTTTATTTATTAAACTTGCCTCCCCAGAATAAAATATTTAAACTGATGAGTACTAACCACAGGAGGAAATACACATGTGCAGGCTGTGTTCTCAGTACCCTCTGTGTAACTCTGGGAAAGGAGGTCCATGAGCAAGAGCAGGGGGTAGGAGCCCCATCCTGGTATCTGCGCTCATCCTGATAGGAGGGCACCGTGAGGTCCACCCCACTCCTCACATTATCCCTGGAATGGGACAGATTAGGACTTGAGGCACCAAGTGAGAGTTCAGAAGACAGAACCATGTCATACCTCCTGAAAGCCACTGTCCTGTTTACTGTTCTTATTGTTGGGACAAAACACCCAACACCCAACGTTAGAGGAGGAAAGGTTTCAGGTACCTCACAGTCTGCAGAGGTTTCTGTTTGTAGCTGACTGACTCCAATCACAGAGGCACCACAGAGGAGAAACCAATCACAGCAGGCAGAATACAGGGGCTGGGGAAAAGGCAAGCATTAGCAGTGTCTTTCTGTCCCTTTTGTATTCTGTCTAGGGTACCCAGTTTAGGGCAGGTGGGCTAATTTAGTAATCACAAGCCCTTAATCCCAGCATCACACACTCCAGATCCAGCCACCTCTGAAAAAACCCCACCTATGACTACATGAGGCTTTGGTGGTGGTGGTGGGGGCGTCTAAACACAAACCTTAACTGTCACGTACTCTGTAAAGAAAAATTTGTCAGATCCCAGATAGCTGTCTAAGACTCAGGAATGAGACAATGAGGGAGAAAAGCGGAGTGTTTAGTGCCATTAATCTTTTCTTTGTGTCTATGCAGTAAGTACCAGACAATAGGAACAATGAACTATGAGTAGTATTAATTCAGTTCTGTAGAGCAAAAGTGCTAAATGTGAACAATTGTATAGCATCTTAGAGGAACTAGATGCAAAACAGGTGAGGGTTTGAAAGGATATACACCTGGAGAGGCTGATATGGGCAATGAGATGCTTTGACATGGGAATTAGGAATAATAGTGCATCACTTTTGGATGCTTTTAGTCTGATCACCTTATGAGATATTAAGGTAAAATGACCAGGAACCAGTTAGATATGCAAATCTCTAGTTTAGGGTAGGGACCTGGGTTGAAGATATTGATGGGGAGGTATCAGTGTGAATATCAAAATTAAAGACAGATAAAGGCAGGCAAAATGAAAACAATACCAACATTTGATAGCCAAAGAGAGAGGAGGAAAATAGAAAAGAGAGAGAAAGAAAAAGATAGAAGGACTGGGCATGAAGGTCTATGCCTGTAATCCCAGCACTCAGGAAGTTGAGACAGAAGGATTACTGTGAGTTCAAGGTCAGTCTGGGCTAAATAGTGAGTTCAAGGCCAGCCTGGATTACATGGCGAGACCCTGTCTCAAAAAAACTAAAAAGTAAAAAAGGAAAAAGAGATGAGAAGGAAAAGAATGATGGGTACAGGAACAGAAAGAAGAGAAGGGAGAAAAGAAAAGGGAAAAGAACAAGAGAAAAGAATTATGTAAGAGTAGTATCTTTCCAGCACTCAGGAGGCTGAGGCAGGAGGATTGTCTTGGTTACTTTTCGCTCGTTGCCAAAACAAAATACCTAACGCCCAAAATTAGGGAAGGAAAGGTTTATTCTTACAGTTTCTCAGGAGTTTCAGTCCCTAAGTTGGCTCCAAGGTAGCATGGGATGACTGGGCTACAGTTCATGGCGGCTGCAAGCTGTAAGCCACGCTGGCGAGAGAGACAGGAAGGAAGTGGAAGCGGAACAGCAAGCGGAAGAGGAAGACCCGCCTTCCCTTACACTGTATCTCAGCTCCACCCCTGGGCGTGGGCAGCGTTCACATTGCTAATCCCAGCGCTAAACAACAAACTGAACACAAGCAGCCCCATCAAAAGTATGTGAGGACTTGGGGGTACATAGCATATCACCCGATACAAGGATCAGTGCAAGTTCAAGACCAGCCTGGGTTACAAAGTGAGCTTAAGACCAGCCTGAACTGCATAGTGAGACCTTGTCTCAAAAAGACAAAACAAAAAGAAAAACAAGAGTAGTGTCTTTGACTCTCTGAGAGTCAAGATAAGCCATCTATCTAAATATTCATAAAGGGAGAGAAGGTGGGAAACCTGGGAATGAAAAAGCAAAATCTGAAAAATTAATACATGGAATATGAGGAGGAGAAGAAAAGTGAGCTGGTTCTTCAAAAGAATAAACTAGTCAAACCCTTAGCCAATCTAACCAAGAAAAGTTCCAAATCGATGTAATTAGAAATGAAGAAGGTGAAATCACAACAAACACTGCCGAAATAAAAAAGGTTATTAACAACTACTTTGTAAACCTATGTGCCAATAAATTGACAAATGCAGAAAAAATGAACAGATTTCTCGGTGCATATGAAATACCAAAATTAAACCGAGAAGATTTTAAATCCCTGAAAAATTCAATAACAGGCCATGAAATTGAAGCAGAAATAAAATCTACCAACTTAGAAAAGCTCAGATTCAGATGAATCCACTACTGAATTCTAAAAAACTTTGGGGAAGTTCAAATACCGATATTCCTCAAGCTCTTTATGAAATTGAAAAGGGAGAAGTGCTACCAAAGTCATTCCTGAAAGCTACCATTACCCTGATTCCAAAGCCAGACAGAGATCCAACCAAAAAAGACTACAGACCAATCTCTTTAATGAATACGGATGCAAAAATTCTCAAGAAAATACTATGAAACAGAGTGCAATCAATTATCTAAGAGATCGTGCATCATGACCAAGTAGGATTAATTCCAGGGATGCAGAAATGGTTCAATGTGTGCAAATCACTAAATGTAATACATCACAGAAACAGAAGCAAGGAAAAAAATCACATGATCATCTCAATAGACACAGAAAAAGCCTTCGACAAAATTTGACATCCTTTCGTAATAAAAACACTGAAGAAAATACTTATAGAAGGACCTTATCTTCAGTCTGATAAAAGCCATTTATAGCCAACTCACTGCCAATATCATATTAAATAGGGGAAAGACTGAAAGCTTTCCCTCTAAATCAGGAATAAGACACAGATGTTCACTATCTCCACTCCTGTTCCTCTTAGTATGCAAAACATTAGCAAGTGCAATAAGGCAAGAAAAAGAAACCATATATATACATATGGAAATTAGTCAAATTATTTATAGGAGACGAAATCCTCTAGACAGAGGACTCCGAAACACCTACCAAAGGACTCGTAGAATTAATAACCAAATTCAGTAATATAGCAAAATACAAAATTAGCACACAAAAATCAATAGCATTCATATACATCTAAGATGAATCCACTGAGAAAGAAATGAGGAAATCAGTGCCACTCACAAAAGCATTAAGAAAAATAAGGAATGACTTTCATCTTCCCACCACCCAAAGATTTACAATCCGGATGGGATAAAAGGGATGGGGAGGCTTACTACTCTTTTTTTTTTTTCTGTCTGCCCCCGCCACGGATTGCTTTTTCTGCACTGTGCCTCTCTGCTGTGCCACAGTACCGTGGAGCCACCTGACTGTGGACTGAAACCTCTACAAGTTGTGAGCTAAAATAAACCTTTCATCCTTTAACTCGTGTGTGTCACCTATTTTGTCCCAGTAAGGAGGTAGTGGCTAAGACACTGCCCAAGACTTAACTCATGTGACTTTCCAAATATTATAAAGTTTTAATCTTTATCTTAAATACTATGGAAAATCACTCTTTTGGGGATAGAGATCTATGAATTTTGACAAATGGAGAAGTCATATGATCACCACTTCAACCCAGATGCAAACTAGTTCGATTGTCCAAAAAATTATCTCATATTGTCCCTTTGTAGCCAGATCCACCTCCCCTCCCCAGTCCTTGATGTCCACTTGTCCATTTTCCTTCTCTGTAAGTGTGCCCCCTCCAGAATAGCATATGAATGCAATCACCAAGTAAGTAGAATTTTGAGACTTACTTTTAAAACTTGATGTAACACATTTGAGATTTGTCTAGATTGTTATGTATAACAATAGTTTCTTTTTATTGCTGAATAATATTCCATTGTATATGTCTAAAAGTTTGTCTAGCCACTAGTTGAAGAAACTTTTAGTAGTTTTCTGTACTGCTGATTCTGAGTAAAGCCATTAAAACATTTGCTCAGAAAGTTTTGTGAATGTAAATTTTCATTTCTTTTACATTAAGTGATTTTGAAATGTTGAAACAGTCTTGTGTTTCTAGGGTAGGGCTTACCTGGCTGTAATGTGTTGCCCTTTTTACACATTGCTGGATTATTTTTTCTTGAGAATTGGGGGAATTATTAAATTTTTTGTATGTCAGATAATTTTGGGTTATATGGAGAGTATTTGGAATGTTATGTGGTGAAGGTGAGACTCTGGGTCCTGTTAAAACTCTTGGAGAATGTGTGTATCTTGGTGTGGGCCAAAAGTTTCATCCCACTTTCTGGGAATCGTGGTTCTGTTAATGGCCACTGAGATTGATACACTCATCACTGACCAAATCAAAGGAGGGCATTTACTATGGTAAAGAGAGGGAAAAGGGTTTATTCAAAGCTATCTGCAAGGAGACAGAGGGCTCATTTGCCACATATTTCGATCTTGCCATACTCAGGGTTTAGTCTCTGAGTTCTTTTCAGAGTCCTGGGAATCAGATTCAGGGGTTACTCCCTTCACAGCTCCAGCCGAGGCAGCCATCTTCTCTTGGTCTCTTTGTTTTCTTGCCTTGGCCTCTTTTCAGTTTTGATTATAAAATGCTGAGGAGGCAACTCTTACTAGAACATTGAGTGATATGTCTGGTACAAAATACATCTTTTGCAATTTTCTCCTGACGTTTGAGACTGACTGCATAATAAATTTGTCTTTAAATTATCTGTCCTAGAGCCAGGCATGGTGGCACATGTCTATAATCCAGCTGAGGTAGGAGGATCACCAGGAGTTTGAGATCAGCCTGGGCTATGTAGTAAGTTCAAGGCCAGCTTGACCTACATAGTGAGACCCTGTCTCACCCGCCTACACACACATCCAAAAAAAAAAAAAAAAAGAGAGAGTGAGAAGAGTTTGAGTGATACAAATGAATTTGACTCAGAATGGGGTCAAAGTATTGCAGGTGAGACCCTCAGAACTCAGAAGCAAGTGAGACAAAACATTCAAAGTATAGTGTGTGCCATGATGATGTTTTATCTTTTTGTTATACAAACATAAACCATAAACCTAGTAGATACATGGGAGTTGCCTGGAGCCCGGTGGAGCAGCAATGCCCTGGGACTAAGTTATCTTGTCACAAGAGTCTGAAAGGGGCGGACTCGCTAATGGCTTTTAACTATGCGACCAATGCTCCTGAGAGTGCAACCAGACAATTAAGACGCGACAACCCCCCCGGCGGGCTGCCGAGAAATGTTACCGGATGGAGGGTCTCGTGGAGCTTCTTTCCAGGCGTCCTAGACGAAGAATTGGACAAGGCACACACAGAAAAGCCAGGGAAACTATGTATTTATTGAAGGAAAAAAAGAAGTACACTCTGCAGAGTGAGAATAGGCCCGTGAAAAGGCTCACAGCAGATCCAAGGATAAGCGGGAGAAGGTTTTTTGGTATCCGGAATTCCCGGGTTCTCTTTCTTTTATGTAAATAAGACATTGAGAAAGTTGTCCTGCTAAACACTCACTTGGCATCTTCTGTCCTATCAAAAAACTTGCTCGGCTTCCTGTTACCTGTACATGAAGGATTAAAATTAGTGAGTTTTGATTGGTTGTGCCCACATGCAAATTAATGATTGAAAATAGCATCTTCTGATTGGTCCTATGAACAGGGTCATTGAAAACAGCAAGTTTTTGATTGGTCCAAAATAGCCCTCTTCTAATTGGTTGTGTGTACAGTGATGATGATGTCACTGTATTAGGTGCGTCCTTTCCTCTAAGAGCGTGCCTTACCTTACTGTCCTGTCTAAATTGGATCATGGGAGCGCTGTATATACCACTGGGTTAATCCACTGAAGAGTTCATAGTTGAATGGGTTGCTGGGGGTGGGGATTTCTGGGTAGAAAAGATGGATCACTGGGGTGTGACACGGAATGGTGTCCTCTCTTCTCTCTGCTTCCTGGCTGTCATGGGTTGAACAACTTTCCTTCCGCATTGTGTTTCTACCTTGGAGCCAGTCAAGCACAAAATGATCTGTCTGATACATATACTAACTAATTAAACCTCTCCTTCTTCAACTGCGGGAGTTAGGCATTTTGTCCCAGCAACAGGAAAAGTGACCAACAGAGGCCACTTCCGTTACTGTTTTACAGGTGTACTAACCCACCCAAACTTCTCAGCTGGTACGATTTATATAACAGGCATGTCCAGCTGCTGCATCCAGGCCCTTAGGGCCAGCATCAAGATTCTTTAGGGGTTCAATTCCTTTCCTCATTTGGTCAGTGAAAAAAATTTTTTCCACCTGGGCAGGATTCTGACTTAGAGGCACTCAGTTATAATTTCACAGATGGCAGCTACACTTCATTGGCTCCTCGGTCAGGCACACAACAACAAATGTTTAAACCTGCATTTCTGAGCAGGAGTACCATGCAGCAACACGTGACAAGACTATCTAATGATGGTCTGAATTAACTGAAGGTCTGCACATGAATAATTTATCTCACCTTATCCCCTTCTTAGGCCTCAAGTGCCAGTAGCTCCATTCCAGGAATAATGATGTTCTCATTCTGGCATTCACTCTGCTTGTGGAATCACTGCCCTTTTCACATTAGTGAAACCAGCAGGATGATATTTTCTGTCCATACACAAAGCTCTACATAGATTTTCTAAGGCGAAGAGAAACCCATAAAGAAACAGGACTACTTACATAGCACAAAGGAAAGTCACACTTGTCCCTAGTCTTGCATTCATAACTAAATTGACCACAAAAAGTATAAGCTATGTTGTAGAACTTTGAAAGAAAAGCTACCTTATTTCATGTTATTTTGTAATCATATTTTATATGACAAAAAAGACAACAATAAAAGGAAAGTAAATGAGCTTTTAAAATTCTAAGTTGTATGTTCAAAGAACTTTGAAGATTGTGTATCCAAAAAGAATGAGATTTGCTGGGTGTGGTGGTACATGTTTATAGTACCAATTTTATTTTATTTTATTTTATTTTGTACCTTGAGAAAGGGTCTCGCTATATAGTCCAAGCTGGCCTCAAACTCTTGGTGACCTTCCTGCCTCAGACTCCTGAGTGCTGGGATTCAGTGCTTTTCACCATGCCCAGCTGAAAGTGTTATTTTATGTATTTTTTGAGATGGGGTCTTGAGATGCTCCTGCAGCAATCTTTTTAGCAGATGGGATGATAGATGTGCACTACCAGTGAAAGTATTTTAAAGGATGAGATAAACTGGCTTCCATTTTATCAGCTTCCTTTTCTATCAAAATGTCTTATTTCACTGTCATTTTGAAATCATATTTTATAGGACAGATGATTCCAGGTTGTCATTCGTTCTTCTTTCAGTACTTTAATTTTCCTGTATTTCCTTCTGTTGGTATTAATTCTTATGAGAATTAGACATCATTCGTATTAGCATCCTCTTTTAAGCAAGATATCTTACGTCTTTGACTACTTTTACTTTTTCTCTTTATCATTTCCCCCCCAATAATTTGACTATGATGTGACCAGGTCTTATTTTCTCTTATTTTGGTTGTTTAAAAGAAATTTTTAAAAAGTTCTTGGATTCTGGCAAAATTCATTTTGGAAAAAGGAGAATGCATAATATTAGACATGAAAACTGGAATTTCATTATGTATAAATATTAAAGGCATCATATGAACAACTTATTCCAATAATTTAGAACTGTATGCAAACAAAATAATGCACTTAACGAGTAAACTAACAAATGTATGTACCTACAACAAATCAACAAAGCTCCAGGGGCAGGTCAGCAGTCCTTAAAAAATATCATTGACACAAACTTCTAAATATTATAGGAAAGTTCTTAGTAGTTTTTTTTTTTTTTGGTACCAGGGATTTAACTTACAACCTTGCACTTGCCAGGCAGGTGCTTGTGCTGCTGAGCTATATCCCTGGCCCAAGTTCTTAGTAGTTTTTTAAAGTCCATCAATATTATTATTACATAGCAAATATATTAGGTGAGAATGATTGAAATTACAGTACTCATTTCTTTCACTGATCATGAGGTCATAGCTGGTATTTATAACTACTTTTTTCCACTACCCATTCTGTATTCCTTTGGTATTCATCAAGCAACGCAGCAGGTCTTGATTCTTTTTCTGGTGGAGTGACCCACACCTTTATTCTGGAAGGTTCTGGACTATTTGTTTCCCCTGCCTGGATTGGGTTGTTGTAGTTTTCCTTTGACCTTAATAACAGGGCACAGTAATACTAGGAAATGCCCTAAGGTAGTTCCTGCATTCCAAGTATTTTATTCCTTTCTTCCATTATGGAGCAATAGTCCAATTTCTCCTTGATAGTCTGGATCAATCACCCCGCCAACCCTGCAACTTTCTTTGTAGCTTGTTTGGGCATAAGAAACCCAACATGACCAGTGGAAAGTATTAACTTCAGGTTCAATGGTATCATTGTTGTGCTTCTTGGTACAAAATTCCCCCACCCAAGACTTTTAGGACAGCAGAACGTAAGGTTGTGGGGTTAGGAAGCAGAAATATTGCTAGTGTATCATAGAAATAATGGTGAGTGGTATCATTCCCATTGTCACTCCCTGATTTCTGGACCCATTTGTTTTTTAAAGAAAAGAAATTAGCAACTAAGTCGCACAGGCTGGTCTCAAACTTGGGTCACCCAGCTTTAGCCTCCCGAAAAGCTGAGATTACAGATGTGTGCCACCTCCCTAACTGGGGATTGGCTTTCTATAAAGAGCAGAAAATATCACCCATTGTTTTCAGTAAAAGCAGCAAACCTGAAAAGAAATCAGTGAAGATGGTCCACAGTTCTGCTAATCTCAGGTTCAGATACTGGTTGGGGCAAATGGCATTCCACACTTATCGACATCCTTTAGCAACACAAATATTCTCATTTTGTCCCTGGGTGCTGTACAAGGAGTTCCACCAAAGAAGAGATAGAGACCTCAATACAGCTGGTTGAGCATATTCTTGACTCCTCATAGAAAAAGAATTTCAGGACACATCAGTGAGAGGAGTAAACACATGGCAAAGTTAAAGAAATTCACATTCAGAGAAATTAGAGGGCAGGGCCTATGATCTGGGGCTGGGGGGATGTATCTGTGTCCTTGGAGGCCTAAAAACATTCTTGGAGTCCTTTGAATCTTTTTCTTAAGTTTCAATTCAGGTTCCAGTCCTTTGCTAATTTATGGAATTAGAGTATCACTCAGGGATGTGGTGTAAAGGGCCTGGAGAAACAAACAAGCCTGTGGAGTTCACACATGGAGTACAGACATGGATAATCTTAGGCAACTTTGTGTCCTGAAGTTGTAGCTTTTGTGTTTGTTTGTTTGGTGTTTTGTTTTTAGATAGAGTCTCACTATATAGTCTAGGCTGGCCTTGAACTCACGGCAAACCTCTTGCCTCAGCTGCTGGGATTACAGGCATGTGCCATGATGCCTGGCTTAGTCGCAGCTTTCTTAAAAGTATAATTTTAAAATTACTATTTTCTTGTCTTTTTTTTTTTTTTTGAAATAAGTTCTCACTATGTAATTCAGGCTGGACTTGAACTCACTTTGTAGCCCAGGCTGGCCTCAAACTCACTGCGATCCTCCTGCCTCAGCCTCCTGAGTGTTGGGATTATAGGCATGGGTTACCACATTTGACATCCTGTCTCCTTTCTACCTATCTTTATTTATTCTACCTTGTCCTGTGTACTCTTTCAAACTTCTCCAAAATCACCTCTTGGTTCTCAGTCCAATAAATACATTAAAAAGTTTTAATGTATATATTTCTCACATTTTTCTATTCATTTACTAGAGTTTATTTTTCTTGTTTTTGGCTTCTGGTTGGCTCTTATGGGCCTGACACTCCTGTGTGGAACTCTGAAACCTCATCACTGTTTGTTATATCATTTTGCTTTAGAAGGTGTTCTGTTAGTATGAAGATGCCACTGAATCCTAGAGCTGATGAAATATCTGCAAATTGGGACAGTGGGAATGATTAGCTTGAAGACAGAACATGGCATGGAGGTTTTGCAATTATAAAATATATTTCTGAGGTCTGGGGTGGAGTATCTGAGACTGGCCAGAGAGGCAGGATGGAGCCAGGTCCCGGATTGGGAAGTTTCACTGAGATTCTTGAGATTCCCTTGCCTTTGCTTCTTTAAACTGGTTTATGATGGGGCTGAGGATTTAGCTCAGTAGCACAAGTGCCTGCCTGGCATATGTAAGGTCTGAGTTTGATCTCTGGTACCAAAAGCAAAACCAAAACCCAAACCAAAACCAAAACCCAAAGGTACTTGTCTTAGTTACTTCTCACTTGTTGCTGAGACAGAATACCTGATGTCCAAAATTAGGGAAGGAAAGGTTTATTTCTTACAGTTCTCAGGGGTTTCAGTCCATACTTAGTTCGCTCCAAGGCAGCATGGCGTGGCAGCCATTCATGGCAGCCGCCAAACAGCAAGGTGAACCAGCAAGAGAAAGAGAGCAAGACAAATCTTCCTCTTGCCCTTACACTGCATGTCAACTCCACCCCTGGGCAGGTGCAACACTCACATCACCCATCCCAGGGCCAGACAACAAACCAATCACAAACACCAGACTCAGCCCCATCCATGACGTGATTACATGAGACTTTGGGGGTTCACAGGATCAAACCCATATAGTACTAAACTAGTTTATGTAGCATTTTGTCTCAACAGTCAAATTGTATCTAACAGCAAGCTACATTTATTCTTGTCATCTTGGCAGAATGACACTTTTGTGCATTCTTTCCTCCCTAATTCTTTTCCCCTTTTTTTTTTTTTTTTTTTTTTTGCGGCACCGGGGATTGAACTCACAGCCTCGTGCCTGCCAGGGCAGGCGCTTAAGGCACTGAGCCAAACTCCCAGCCCTGGTTTTTTGAGGCAGGGTTGCACTGTGTAGCTCAGGCCGGCCTTGCGCTCACGTTGTAGCCCAAGCCGGCCTTGAACTCACAACGCTCCGCCTACCTCAGCCTCCCGTGTGCTGGGATTAAAGGCGTGCGCCACCACGCCCGGCTTCTTTTGCTCTGATGACCTCCTTCCTTGCCCTCCTCTTGGCGTGGTCTGGTTTCCTGTTGTTATTTATCGTCCTTTTAATGTTACCTATTCCTCTTCTGCTGCAAGTGTTTCTGGCAAAACTGTATCTACTTTTCATCTTAAATCACAAGGCTATACAAGTTCTAGACATTTTCTTTCAATTTCAGAAATTTTCCATACTAGATCTCAATATTTTCTCTTTCTTTCTCATAGAGCTGCTTTTTCTTTGTGTCAGGGCCTAATTTATGGCGCCCTTAGCCAATCTTCCAAAGGAGAAACCCAACCTTCTCCCTCTGCTTTACTATCAAGAGTAGATTACCAAGTCTGCTAAGTAGATCACTTTTGCAACTTTTTCAATCAGTGGTTTTTGAAAAGGAGATTGCAGACTGCCAGCAGTCATACCTAGGAACTTGTTGGAAGTTTAAAATTTCTAGCACCACTACAGACCTACCAAACCAGAAACTCTGGGAGTGGGGCCAGCAATCTGTGGGGCGTGCCCTCTGGGGGCTTTCTGGTGCACACCATAGTCTGAACTCCACTGTTCTAAACTAGTTGTTGTCAGTTTTAGGGATCCATGGATGTGTTTCTGGAGGACCAAAAACACCAGTCACTACAGCTAAAACTAAGAGTATGCCATATATATTTTTCTCAGGAGAGAACTTCTATTGTATCTTTAGGTGGGTATGGTGATTCCCAGATTTGGGTCCATTGTTTTTCATTATTACCAGCATTTCCCTTTGTTCAAAACCTCATTTTAATTTATTCAGATACTGCAACGGCCTTCCTCTCAGGTCCTCTGCCCTTGGGTTCTTCACTTTTCAACGTATTTGTGGGTTGCAGTGATGGTAATCATTTTAACTACTGTTATGACATACATCTAGATGTCCTCTCAAAGCTTCGTGCAGTCACAGGAGGGGCTTTTTCAGAGGTGACTGAATCTACAGTATGTTATTGATTCATGATGCTATGCTAGGATTAAGCGTGCTAGCATTAAGGGTGGATGATTACTTAATCATCCTACTGATTGGTTTGGTACCACCCTAATCTCCATAGCATGAATCTGATATAAGGGCCAGAAAGAGGCTTGTCTTCTCCCTTGTTGCTTTGCTACCTTCTGCCCACTGTTTCTCCTCTGAGATACCTATCTGCCATGCCACCCTGCTTTGGGGTGAGCCAACTATGGACTGAAACTTCTACACACAGTGAGCTAAATAAACCTTTCCTCCTTTAACTTTGGGTGTCAGGTATTTTGTCTCAGTAAATAGAAAAGTAACTAAGCCAACCACAAATCTCACAGTCACACTCGTGCTCCAAAGTCTTCAATTGCTCTCATCAGTTTATGATAAAGTGACCTAGTAAGTGACAGTATCTTTCATTATGGCTTACCCAATACCCTTATAGGGGTTTGAAGGGAGTATTGATCTATATCCTCAGTCCTTTTTGAGAGAGGGTCTAGTTAAATTGGCCAGGTTGGCCTCAAACTTGTGATCCTCCTGTCTCTGCCTACTGCGTAGCTGGCCAGCGCACTTGAGGCTTATTCTTTTACATGCATCTCTTGTCCTGCTTGGCCTTTGGTCCAGTAATAATAAACCCTGAATATCTGAGGGCTCCCTTGGGCTCTGTTCCCTTCCCTGTCTAAGTATAATCTGCAGGAGTGGTGTGGAATTCCTTTCACTGCTCCTCCCTCCTTGCCTGGCTAATTCCTATTTTCTTAAGTGCTAGCTTTTTTCCAAGTCTTCCATTAGGACTGAATTTAAGTAGTACTCCTACGCGCTCCCAGTTCCCCTCTGCTTATTCGTATGGTAACCATTCTTATTCATGCATTTTGGTCTTAGGACCCCTTAAGCACGTAAATATTATTGAGACCCTGAAACAGCTTTTATGCATGGGACATATATGCATATTTAGCATATTAGAAATTAAACCTGAGAAACTTAGTATTTTAAAAACACTTAAAAAAACAGCAGTTGGAAACTCACTGTGTTAATATAAATGATAACCTTCCCCACATTCTTTTATTTTTAATTTTTTGAGACAGTATCTTGGTTTGGAGTGCTGGCTGGACTTAAACTATTTAGCCCAGGCTGGCCTCAAACGTGCAGCAATCCTTCTGTCTCAGCTTCCAGAGTGCTGGAATTACAGGCATGCACCACCATGTCTGGTTTATCCCCATCAAATTCTGAGTGGCAGTCACTCATTTTTTATTTTAAAAAACCTCCTTGATGTTTGGCTTAATAGGAAATAACCAATCTTCGCATCTGGTAGTTTCTCAGAAAGCAGTTACAATGTGGATTGTCTGAAACCATGTCAATCAAATTTCTGTGTTCTACATTGAAATCTACCACTTTCTTTTTTTTTGGACAGGGTCTCACTATGTAATTTAGGCTGGCCTTGACCTCACTATGCAGTCCAGGCTGGCTTCAAACTCACAGGAATCCTCCTGCCTCACTTTCAAAGTGCTGGGTTAACAGGAGTGGGCTACCACACCCAGTTTGCCAGTTTTTTTTTTTTTTTTTGTGCGGCACAGGGGATCAAACTCACAATGTTGTGCTTGCCAGGCAGGCGCTTAAGCCACTGAACCAAACTCCCAGCCCCAGTTTTTTGAGACAAAAAATCCCCGGCCCTATTTTTTGAGATAGGGTTTCACTATGCAGTTCAGGCTGGCCTTGAACTCACTTTGTAGCCCAGGCTGGTCTCAAACTCACAACACTCCTCTTACCTCAGCCTCGAGAGTGCTGGGATTAAAGGTGTGTGCCACCACGCCTGGTTCCAGTTTGTCAGTTCTATCTTGTACTAGGCTCTTTTTGACTTCGTAATAACATATATTGGTAATTTGGAAAATAATCATTTATTGAGCTGTAGAGATGGTCCAAATGTTGATATAACTCACACACACACACACACACACACACACACACATATATGTTTATTCTACATATATAACCATGGGTGGGATATACATTTATTATATATCCTGTATATCTATACATTCACATCGTTAATGTCACTGGTGATTTTAGCAGAGAAATCTGTAAGCAATGGACGCTATCAAGCTCAAGAGGCAGGAGGATTGCATGTTGGTGCCTGGCTTGGGCAATTTAGTGAGACCTGTTTCACAAATACAAGAAGGGTTTGGGATATAATCCAGTGTGAAGGCCCTAGGTTTAATCTTCAGTACTGAAAGCAAACAAACAAGAAACAATAAAACCCAGATACAAGTTTAGAAAAACTTGCAATTTCGTGTTGTTTCAAAACCACGTCAGAAGCAGGGCGTGGTGGTGCACGCCTTTAATCCCAGCACTCAGGAGGCTGAGGTGGGAGGATTGCTGTGAGTTAGAGACCACCCTGGGCTACAAATTGAGTTCAAGGCCAGCCTGAACTGCATAGTGAGACCCTGTCTCAAAAAATAGGGCTGGGGATTTAGCTCGTGGCCTAAGTGCCTTCCTGGCATGTGTGAGGTTGTGGGTTCGATCCCCAGTACCAAAAAACCAAAAAAACACAAAACCATGTCGGTGCTTTTACTGGAGATAACTATCCTACCTGGGCATGCAGCAGTTATTTCTATTTCTTCACACATTATATGCATGCTAGGGTACACACTTGCTAAAATTATTAAAAAAAATCTTTACTTAGAAATCTTAAATTTCGTGTGGCTTACACAGAGATGAAGAAAATACAACTGTTACTAGTTTGGCAATACTGTCTTGGTGCTATGTTGTATCAGCACTTTAATTTTCTGATCATTAGCTCAAAGATCAACAAAACGAAAACAGGTCAACAAAGTGCTAGTACTGTAGTGTTAAGCTTCTTGATCTCTGGGACCCACTGAAAAGCCCTGGCGACCCTCGGGGTTCCACAGATGGCATTTTGGGAATAGCTGCTCTGGGGTCACTGTTGTCTCTCATTAGGCTGCAAGTGGACCGTTAGCTTATGTGGACCATCTGAGGCTTCTATGTGCCCTTGGCTAACGGCGTCTAGTACCCAACACCCTGTGACTATTAACACTTCCAGAGGGAAAGAATAAATTACAAGTTACAAGCAATGACTGCAGAGCCTTCAATTTACCGCGTCCTTCCTGAATAGGACCCATGTTTTGTGAAAAATTCCAAGGCTTTTTCAAGATTAGGACGCGTGCCAATTTTCAAACACAGGTGAGGTGAGGCAGCCCCCTCTCTTTGAGGACGGCGCACCACAGTTTGCTCCAGTATTTCTCTGTGATGCCCGGGGGTCATTTCTTCTTCACAGGCCTGCGCCTGCTGCTCGGCATCCCAGCCCGTCCTTTTTTTTTTTTTTGCGGCACCGGGGATTGAACTCACAACCTCACGCCTGCCAGACAGGCGCTGAAGCCACTGAGCCAAACTCCTAGCCCTAGTTTTTTGAGGCAGGGTCGCACTCTGTAGCTCATGCCGGCCTTGCGCTCGCGTTGTAGCCCAAGCCGGCCTTGAACTCACAACGCTCCTCCTACCTCAGCCTCCCGACTGCTGGGATTAAAGGCGTGCACCACCACGCCCGGCTTGGGCCCGTCATTTTTAAACACCAGGAAGAGCTGGGTCTGCCACACTGAACTTGACCGAGGTTTGGGGGCTGAGCCCCCACACCTAACAAATACCGACAAAAAAACAAAAAAATCCTGGCGAAGCGAAGCGGCGCGGAAACAGCCCCAAAGACCCGGGACCCGACTAGCAGGGAGCAGCAGCCGCGTGAGACCCGCCGGTTGCCGGGGCGACGCTTCCGGCAGGCGCGCGCAGCCCGGAGCAGCGGAGTTGAGAGATGGGCGGCTAGACCTGCCCGGCGCCGTGAACTCGCTCGCGGGAGCGCGCTCGCGGCCGCGCGTCCTCCGCTTTCCAGGCTCCGTCGCTGACGCGTCGTAGACGTTGGGGAGCGGGAAGGCAGCGGCAGTGGCCAGCGGGATCGGAATGAACAGCGGCGGCGGCTTCGGTTTGGGTTTAGGCTTCGGCCTTACCCCGACGGCGGTAATTCAGGTGACGAATCTCTCGTCGGCGGTGACCAGCGAGCAGATGCGAACGCTTTTTTCCTTCCTAGGAGAAATCGAGGAGCTGCGGCTCTACCCCCCCGAGTAAGTGCTGGATCGCTGCTGGGGGAGGGGCGCGGGCGCCATAGGGACCCGGAGCGCCGCGGCCTGGGGGTGGCGCGGGCGCGCGGCGCCTATCACGTGACCCCCGGGGTTACCTTGGTGCCCATGTTTGATGAGGGCACCGGGCCGGCGGCGCGGAGCTCCGGTTCAGCGGCCCTCCATGGTAGTTGGATTTGCGGGTTAGTCTCTGCAGCGAGTCCTCTACGAATGATTCGGACTAGTTTTCTTTACCGTGTCTCCGGTACCGTGGCCGCTGCCGGGCTTGGAATTGGGTGCTCTCTGCCCGTCTCCCCCCGAATGTAAGATGGCCGCAGGTGGGCCCGGAGTAGTCCTCATGGCAAACGCCTGCAAACGTCGGTGCTCCCGCACGATCGCGGGGACTGCGCCTGAGCTGCCACCCCGTTCTGGAGGCCTTAACGTCAGGCTGTTTCCGCTGATGAGACAGCCTGCAGCTGAAGACAAGGTGCACTGAAGACCGTTTTTGTTTTCCAGGGCGGGCTCAGATACTCAGCATCTTTATGGCTTATCTAACCCCGTCCACCCACATTCTTAAAGACCCTGCCTAATCGTGTACTTGGGTCAACAAATTATGTTTTCCTCCTGGAAGGTCACACTGTCCCCAGCCTTTCAAAAGAAAATTGTAAATCGGTGGAAGATTATTCCCACTGTGTATATACTTGTAAAGTCCAGATCTTAACTGGAGTTCACAAGTCGCGGCCACTTCCCAAGTCCTGTAATGTATTTTGAAATGGTACATTTGCGATATTATCTAACGAGAAAGCTCATAAGTAATTTGCAGGTTCTTCACATTGTTGCACAAACTTTTATTTTTTTGAGGTAGGAGATAGGTCTTAGGATATTAAGTTCTACAGTGTATCTTCACTCTATTAAAAATTTTTTTTGAAGGAAGCGGAAGTAAGTTGTCCACTATTTTCTTCCTTTTTTTTTTTTGTTTTGAGACAGGGTCTCATGTGGTTCAGGCTGGCCTTGAACTCACCGTAATCCCTGGCCCAGGCGTCTTATAAAAACTTGACATTTGACTTATTTGTTGCTAGTGTTGCAAATAGACATGTTTTGTGTTTTATGTATAAGTAGATAGCGGCACTACCGTGTAAGTATTGATAAACGTTGTGCGTTTAAATATTTAAATTTTGCGTTTCAGGGTTTTCTTTTTTTTTTCGAAACAAGGTCTTGCTGTGTAATTGAGGCTGGACTTGACTTCATTATGTAGCTTAGGCTCGCCTCGATTTTTGCCCCAGTTCACCTGCCTCAGCTTCCCAAGTGCTGGGAATACAGGCCTGTGAAGTTTTTCTCTATTTTTTGTCGTGAAATAGTTCATGCATCTGAAAAAGTTGAAATGATACATTGAACAGACATAGTCTCAAAAATATGCTTTTATTTGCTTTAGTTAATAACATTTTCCAGGAAGGTTTTTTTTTTTTTTTTGGATATAGGTTATCAGTGACCACACCTACTAGTTTTCTCCTTTAATCTAGAACAGGACCCTCTTTCCTTAATTTATAAAAATTTTTTCATGACAGCCAGGTATGGCAGCACACCTATAATCCTAACACTCTGGGAGGTCCGAGGCAGAGGGATTGCAGTTTCCAACTCCCTATATAGTTCATACTGGCCTTGAACTCCCTTAATAGTCCAGGCTGACCATGAATTTACAGTGCTCTCCTGGCTTACCCTTACAAGCGCTGGGATTACAGGCATGCTCCAGCATTCTATGATTAAGTGTTACACTTGTAACAAGAACAGTTTGAAAGTGCAGGTCATGGTGGTGCAGGTTTGTAATCCTAGTACTCTGTGAGGCTGAGGCAGGAGAATTGCAAATTCAAGCCCAGCCTGGGCAACATGGTAAGACCCTGTCTCAAAACAACAGAAACAACTGCATAAGGGATTGAATACCTACAGTATTGCACCTTTGAGTATCTTCAACTTTTGAAGATGCTTTCAGCCATCTCTTAAGTACTCAACATCTCTTAATAATTGAAGTTGTTCATGGAGTGATATATTCTAGAATTCTAGTCAATCACTGTACATGAACCCTTATAAATTAACTTTGTAGTAAGATAGCTCATAAATAGAAAAGTGTGTCACAATAGTCTTCTTTGCCACAGAGTACCATTTGTATGGTTGAAACCTGAGTTTGGGTGGGTGTTCACTGCCAGTTATTAACTGATAGTTAATAATGGTCTTTGTTTTTGAAATTAAATGTCATTGGAGTTTAAAGGACAAAGACAATACAAAGCTCTTACACATACAAGGTAATTAAATGGAGTTATGTGTCACAACTGTAATACATGTGGCAAATTATAGTATAAATATAACAAGCCTGGCAAAATTCTTTTTTTTTTTTTTTTTTCAAAATTCTTAACTATGGTAATTTTTTCTCAAGTATAATACTAGATCCTGCATTTTTGGTTTGCAGCAGTGTTGACATGCTTTACTAACAGGTTTTCCACTTTATAATTTAATTATCAATATTTGGTCTTTATATTAAAGATGTGTTTGTGGATTTGGGCTGAAATGGATAAAAATGCAGTAGTAGTTTGAAGATACAGTTTGTTTTGTAGTGCCATGTAAACAGTATGTTGTGATTAATCTTTGGAAGCTGAATACTCATTTGATTTAAAACAGGAAATATGTTTCTTTAGTAGAATATGAAAATAGTTTCTTACTAACATTTTTTTTTGGTACTGGGGATGGAACTCACAACCTCGCACCTGCCAGGCAGGCGCTTAGGCCACTGAACTAAATCCCAGGCTCTATTTTTTGAGACAGGGTCTCCCTATGCAGTTCAGGATGGCCTTGAACTCACTTTGTAACCCAGGCTGGTCTCAAACTCACAACGCTCCACCTGCCTCAGCTTCTCGAGTGCTGCGATTAAAGGCGTGTACCACCACACCTGGCTCTTACTAAAATTTATGAGACTCAGTCAGTGACTCAGTTTATGGAGTGTGCAGAAGTCATATTGCATATGAAAATTGAGACTTAAAATTTAATTCTTATGCATGAGACAGTGATTCAGTTTCACTTTAATTTTTAAGCATTAAGAATTCTTACTTGGTCAGGCATGGTGGCGCACATCTGTAATTCCAGCACGTGAGAGGCTGAGGCAGGAGAATTCCCTGTGAGTTAGAGGCCATGGCACCTGGGTTACACAGTGAGTTCAAGGCCTGCCTGAACTGCATAGTGAAACCCTATCTCAAAAAGACAAAAAACAAAATCTTACTTGTAATTTCACATTTTTTGATGTTGCTAGGTGATTAAGTATCCAGAATTACAATTTTAACTTTAGTACAATGTGTGAATCTCATAGCTCATGAAAACCTTTTTGTAAAAGTAAGACATCTGGGGCCAGGGATCTAGGTCAGTGGCACAGCGTCTGCCTGGCAAGCATGAGGTCTTGAGTTCGATTCCTGGTACCTTTCTCCCCTGCAAAAGTAAGAAACTTTTGTTTTTTTTCAGTGCTTTTCGTGGAAGTATAATGTATATATAGAAAAATGAACAGATCAAGAGTACAGTCCAGTTAGCTTTTGCAGAGCATACATACCCATGCAGCTAGCTCAGTGCAGTTCCCCTGTACTCTCTTTTAGTTTGGCTGACCCCAAAAGGTTAATTCTATCCTGATTTCTGACACTGGAGATTTTACCTGTGCATTTTGTTTTTCCTTGCTGGTTTCCTTCATTTCTCTGATGTGCAAAATTCTAAGAACACAAGATAAAATGTATCAACTATTTAAGTTTATTTAGTTAAAAATTAATATAGTCTGCATAGCCACTTTATGGAAAATAGAGAAAAAGAAACATCTGTGATCTTACCACCCTATTACACCTTTCATTTCTGTGTAACTCCTTCTAGTCCTTTTTCCATGTCAGCAGTTCATAAAGTCTAACAGAAAGAATTGTACTATCCATAGTACCATTGGATTCTTGTAGAACAGTTGTTATAAATGATGTGCTCATTAATATTTTCATACATATATACACACACATATATATATATATATATATATATATTACACACACACACACCCCACCCCCATACTGGCAGTCCAACTCAGGACCTCACGCTTGTCAGGCAGGCATTGTGCCACTGAGCTATATCCCCAGGTCTCTATATCTATTTTGCCTGTGTTTTGAATTACATCCTTCCTGATTCTTCAAAGGATATATACTAATATACTGAAAAAATATCGCACATATTATTACCACATTGGCTTTTGAAAAAGGTTGTACAGTGTTATCACCATGTTAAATGAAAAATAGAATAATCAGGGCCCACGAAATTTAATGGATGTACAGAAGTTGATTCTTTGTTGTCTCCATTTAACACTCAGTGAGAAATTGTGATTTTGTTTTGAAAAATAATAAGGTTTTATATTTAAAAAACAAAACTTGAGAGTCAACAAATGAGGTCAAACTAAAATCTAGATTTGGGTGCTGCTACTTTCTGTTGATACTTGCATTTAGATAAACTAGATGTACATATACATCTTTGAAAAATTAAAACTGTAGGTTAAAATTACATTTTAAAATGAAAGTGCTGTTTAAATAAATCTAGGTACTACAAGAGGCTCAGAGGCTTTGGTTTGATAACCAGCTCTGCAGTAAATAAATAATAAAAAAGGAAAACGTTTATTTAATAGTTTATGTATGCTAGAGAGAAAGTGAAATACAAGATTTGGAAACATGCTGATTTATAAGTGTAGGTTTGTTTCCTGAGTTACTCACTTCTGTTGAGGATTCTATCATATTTTAGTCTGTAGCGTTCAACATAAAATTTTACCACCTTTCCTGGGAGCTCATATGTTTACAGTTTCATAAAACTAAACTGACCTATGGCAGGAGGATTGTCGCAAGTTCAGTGCCAGCCTGAGCTGCATAGTGAGCTCCTTCCAAAAAAAAAAAAAAAAGTAAACTAGGCTTTATTATTTCAAGAAAGGTAGATGGATATAGGATTAAGAAAAGTGCATAGGATTAAAGCTGTGAGGTAGTAGCTAGACTTCTTATTCATGCTCCATAATAAAGTGATTCAGAATAAACCATTTTCAACCAGTTGCTGAGCTTTTCAGATCTTGGTGGCATGTTCTTATATGCATTTTGTTTCCAAGTGAGTCTCACATTTCCTATCAGGTTTCAGTGAGGGATGTTTGGGAATATGCTTTTAATTTTCGGTACTGATATTTCAGTAGTGATCACAAAAGAATCTGTCAGTTTAGGAAAGTAGCTTTAGTGGTGACTTGTTAGACTGTTAAAGATTTCATGGCTAAAAGAGTATTGCTGTTGCAATTGTTAGGGTTTTAGTAATCATAAAGTTCTTTTGGTTGCAAAGGACAGAAACGATGTTACTTAATCTTGCTTAAAAAGAGACTTTGTTTTTAAGAAAGAGAAGGATATATGGAAGACCAAAGACCATTAATGACTGTAGAAGAGCCAGGCCTCATGGGAGCTGGGACTGGGAACCAGAAAGGTATCAGCAATCAAGGTGACTCTCAGGAAGTTTTATTGTCAGTTAATTGTTTTTGTGTATCTCCTCTGTTTCTTTGCAGAACTGTTCTATACTTCCTCATCATTTGGGCCAAGGTACACCTAGCAGAAAGAATCTGGTTGTTTGACCTCATTTGGTCAAACCTGACTACCCGTATTACAGGTTGCTGGTCAGCCACAAAATAGACCGTCGGGCAGGTGGTTCACCACTTTTGGCTGGGGAAGGTCATAGGCTTCATAACAGGTGTCAGTAAGGAATTGTGATAAAACGCATGTCAAAGCTGTATAGAATGTGATAGCATTAGATATCACTGTGACATCTTAAGATGGTTTATCAGGAGACTTGAAGTGGAATTATCATTTAAAAGGGAGGTAGAGAGTACATTATAGCCAGGTGGAACATAAAAAGAACCGCATGAAAAGAACCACATGGATGTGGGATAAGTTTTCAGGATGTGTATTTGTAAGCCTGGAGTTTTGGATTGGGTATATTAGATGATGAAGTAGGAAGAGATGGGGCCTTTGAGGAAAGTGAATCTGTGAAATGAAATGCAATTCAGAGTTTTAGGAGGATCACTGTGGCAACTTTGTGCAAGACCATTAATGGTTGAGATTGAACACAGTGTGATAGGTTGGAAGCCATGGTAGTAATCTAGGAGAAAAATGCTTAGGGAATGAATTAAGGCACTGATAATGAGAATGAAGAAAAAATTACTGTGACAAAGTATTTGGGAGTTGTCTCAGTAGGGTTTTTTGACCAATTGAGTGAGTACATCAAGGATGATGTGTCAATCAGGACAGGCAGGGTTTAAAAACAACCCAGATTCCACTTCAGCAGAGTATGTCTTAGAATAAGATGGAGAGGTTGGGTGCTATGCTCACTGGGGCACTCTGGATGAAGGGGACAAGTTATTGCTGTGTCTCTTGAAACTTGCTAGTTGATGTGATAGAGGAGAAAAACCAAGCTATGGCTCTTGAAACTTCTGCGGAATAGTAACATTTTAGTTCTGCTCACATTTAATTGATTAAAGCAAGTTAGTGGCTACACCTAAATTCAAGGAACAGAAAAATGGAATTTTACCACATATCCAGAAGAAGCTTTGAAAATATTTGGTTAATAGCACTGATAGCTCACACAAGTGACTCAAATTTCAGACTTGGAAAGTGTGATTGTATCTTTGTGAGATGTGAAGTACAAAGGACAGTGTTGGTAGCAAAAGAGGATGTTGATTGTATTTTGAAATTAACGAATTGGGGGTGGTTGAAAGTATAATATTAATATTCCCCACGTTGTTGAGTCTGGAAGTCTAGAGCCTAATTAGCGATTTGGTAATATAAAGGTGCTGGTTTAAATTGCTAAAAACAGAACTGAGGATGTAGCTCAGGTAGAGCACTTTACATAGCATGCTTGGGAACCCTGCATTCATCCCCAACCACGAACAGCACTAAAAGCAGCAGTTAAAAACACTAAAATCTTCACGGAAGTCTTAGAAACACTCAAATATAAATCAAATTACAGTGCTTTGTATGTGCCAGATACTTTCAGGCTACACAGCTAGATAGTCATGTGATTTTCCACACAAAAAATTTTACACACTTTATTGTGTAAGATAATGTAGACCCTAGTCCGTTTGATTCAGTTGAGTATAGCAAACCCGACAGTAAAATGAACAGAACAAATGAAAGGAATTTTTCCATAATGAGACTGTATCTTGTTAAATTCTAAAACATACTATCTTAATGGATAATCATTTTGATGTCATATCTGTAATTTTTTGTTAAAGTCTTGTCTTGGTTACTTTCTCTCCTTGCTGAGACAAAACACCTGACACTCAAAATTAGGGAAGGAAAGGTTTATTTAGCTTACAGTTTTTGGAGGTTTCAGTCCATAATCAGCTGGCTCCAAGGCAGGGTGGCATGGCACAGGGGCAGCACTTCAAGGCAGCAGCGGAGCAAAAGCAGCCAGAGCCAAAAAGGGGGCAAGAGCAAGCTGCTTCTCCTCCCTTATATAGTACACAGGACGCCCCCCCCCCATCCAGGGTGAGTGTAGCTTCATAAACATCCTTGCCTTCCTTTGCACAGGATGAGGATATTTACAAAGTAAGAACCCTGGCTCCCTGCTGTGTCTCTCAGTTAAACTTCTGACTTTCTCAAATTGACACAATGAACAGGTAACTGCTTGGGCTCTACACCCCAGGAAGTAGAGCTGCTGAGCTACTTAATTAAGCTTCTAGACTTCTCAAGTTGACATAGTGTATAAACCATAACAAGTCTGCAATTTTCTTTCTAAAGAGCAAGAAAAAAAGACCTAAATATATACCAAATCTATGAGATAAATGTACAGTCATTTACTGTTTACTCTTTTTTTTTTTTTTCACTGCACCGGGGTTTGAACTCACAAACTCACAAACTCACACCTGCCAGACAAGTGCTTAAGCCACTGAACCAAACTCCTGGCCCTAGTTTTTTGAGGCAGGGTTGTACTATGTATCTTAGGCCGGCCTTGTGCTCGCGTTGTAGCCGAGGCTGGTACTTTTTACTTTTTATTTTTGGACTTTTTGAGAGAGGATTTCACTATGTAGTTCAGGATGGCCTTGAACTCACTTTGTGGCCCAGGCTGACCCATCCTCCTCCCTTAGCCTCCCAAGTGCTAGGATTACTGTACAGTCATTTAAAACATTAAGGTTTTTCTTTTCATACTGAAAAGAAGAAAGATCATTTGAAGAACATCATACATAACTTGTGCAATACTAATTTACTTTGCTTTACAAACAAGTTAGGAATTTGACAGCAATTTTAGAACTAATAAATGCCAGAGTTAGGATTCAGAGTCTGTCTAGCTGGGTGTGGTGGTGCACACCTGTAATCCCAGGGAGGCAGAAGCAGGAGGATCACCAAAAGTTCGAGGTCAGCCTAGGCTCTTCAGTGAGTTCAAGGCGGGCCTAGATAATGTAGGGAGACCCTGTCTCCAAAACAAACAAACAAAAAGACAACAAAAGCACCATAAAGTCTAATCGTCCAATTCTAAATCTTATGCAGCCTTAATCTTTCCAGTAATCAAGAATTTAGCTCGATGTAGTGGTGCACGCCTATCATCCCAGCATGTGAGAGGCTAGGCTGAGTTAGGGTCACGGAGGGTCTGAGGCCAGCCACAGTTACATAGTGAGTTGAAAGCCAGCCTGGGGCCCTGTCTCAATAAAGAAACAAGATTAGGAATTTCTAAACCATTTGGAGGGGCTCAGGGTGCAGCTCAGTAGCGCAGTGAGTACCTCACATACGTGAGGCCCTGAGTTCAATCCTCCTCACACACACAAAAGCTGTTTTGAATTATTTATGCAGTTGGCCAAATAGTATAATAAAGTGTGTTTAGATTTAAAATGTGAGATACATACATGTATACACACACACACACACACACACACAAATACACATTAGTAAGGACAGTTAAGTTGCAAAAACAAAGAAACTCTACCCCTTTCCTTTTTTTATTTTTTTATTTTTTGGTACTGGGAATAGAGCTCAGGACCTCGCCACTTGCCAGACGGGTGCTGCACCACTGAGCTTTATCCCCAGCCCTTGCAACCCTTTCCTAATCAGCTCAATTTATCTGCTTTGCCTGAGGTCATTGATGTCAGATTTCATACCAGAC
Source organism: Dasyprocta punctata (assembly GCA_004363535.1). Classification (NCBI taxonomy): domain Eukaryota; kingdom Metazoa; phylum Chordata; class Mammalia; order Rodentia; family Dasyproctidae; genus Dasyprocta; species Dasyprocta punctata. Next base: position 4,135 of record RJWM01018986.1, on the reverse strand, counting down.
CCACCAAAAATCTCCCTTACCCAGTCATCTGAGTCAAAGCATTGCATGTATTGTCATAGAGGTAAATATATCTACATTCAGACGTAAATACTGGGAAATCAAATTTAGGAAGAATAGGAATGGTTACAGAATTTGAAGTTTGAAGGCTGAAGCATTTGTACAAGAATTTTGTCTATTTATAGGATTTACAGACTGAATATCTTTGGGTTATACTAGATGTTTTTACAATTGAATCAGATTAAAGATCCACTAATTCGTTTCAAATTTTACATGTGCAGCTATAGGCCTGGCTCTTGTCAGATAAATCACCTCTGAATGACTTGAGTTTTGCCATTTTATTTTTAATGAGCCCTAGTAATAACAGTTAGAGTCTAAGTCTTGATTAGTTAAGGTTATGTAAACATGTGAGGAAGAAATTTTAAATGAAAATGACAAGACTAAGCAAATGTTTAATGAGTTATTTCTCTCTTTATCTTGCAGCAATGCACCTCTTGCTTTTTCCTCCAAAGTATGTTATGTTAAGTTTCGCGACCCATCAAGTGTTGGTGTGGCCCAGCATCTAACTAACACGGTTTTTATTGACAGAGCTCTGATAGTTGTTCCCTGTGCAGAAGGTTGGTATCTCACATTTTTTTCTATTGTTTGAATCTCTGTCCTGTCTGTTACTATAGCCTTTTGTCCTAGAAATAGGAAGTGTAGGCAGTACTCAGGGGAGTGTGTGTGTGTATATGTATGTGAGTGAGTGTGTGCAAGAATGAAATGTAGAGAAAGAATTTTTACCTAACAGTAAAAAGTGATTAATTTATTGCTTGTACATTTGACATTTTGTAATGTAGCATTTAAAAAATTCATGAAGTAATTGACTTCTCTAATTTCTTTTGGCTTTCTATAGTTAATTTTAAATTTCTGAGGAGAGCTTTATGAAATTATAAAAACAGTTTTAAATTGGTTTGGGTAATTATTTTAAATACGTAAATAAGAAAACATTTACTATTAACAGTACTAATAGTATTACAAATAAAAACATTGTATATGTTTTGTTGAATTTCTGGGTTAATAAGCTTTGTAAGAAAAATATTTATACTTTCAAGTATGCTTCTAAGGTAATTTACCTTGTTACCATCAGACTGTTCTTTTGTATTCAGTGTACTTATTTGCAGTGCAACAGGAATGTTTTTTTCCATTGGCCTGCTTAGAGGGTGATTGAAAAAAAAATGGAAAATAATTTTTTGAATCTTTCATCAAAAAAAAATTGAAGGTAGGAGCAGGGCCAGATATTTGCTAAATTTTATGCTTTAAACTGCTTTAAGAGCTAATTATTACTAATTATTTTTTAGTAACTTTTTTTTTACAGAGCTACTCACATTATAATTTTGACAGTTCTAGTGTGTAATTAACTTGCATTTAGAGCACTGACTATATGGCATGTGTACCTGGATTTTAGAATTGGGTTATGGCAAGTTGAAGTGTCCTTACAAATAGATTATTTTCTGTGGATGGCGGTAATTATTTTACAACAAAAGTTCACCAGAAACAATTTGTTGGGTTTTTATATATATTTTTTAATAAGGGCTTATTGTAGTGACCAGCTTGACATTGAAATAATAATGTTAGTAAGCAGATTGTCCCACTTTCAGAGTTTTCTGCTTATTTTAGAATGTCTTGTCTGGAATGTGACAAGACTAGAACATTCTGGATTTTTTTCAGATAAATTGGAAAGTGTCTTTTCCATGTTTTGGGGGTTAGAGTGGGTAGGGAAAATAAAAATGGGTTAAAGTTAATTATTTGTTAATATGTAACTATTTATCCTTATCTGATATTCCGTTAAGGGTACAGTGAGCCCGATATTTGAGAATGAGCTGGGAAAGGAGCTGGTTAATGATTTAATTTTACATACTTTTTACTGAAATTTCATAATAAACTTCAGGAAAAAAGAAACCAAACAGAAGGTATACTAAACTGGAATATTCTATCAGAAAATCATTCCACCAACCACACAGGATCTTAATGTTAGATCATTACTGAATTGTAAGAAAAAGAATTGTCAGTGTTGCTTTGTTGGAACCTTGCTGTGTTCCCATAAAATCTTTCGTACAGTAGAGAAGCTCTATTATGTCATAAATGTTCAAGGTTATTGACATGGTAGAGGTTTCTTTTACTATTTACTTGATAGAGATGAGTAGATGCGTAGTTACAGATTTTAAATGTTTTTGATACTTTGATACAAAGTTTTATTTTTGAACACAAAAGTTTAAGCATACTTTTATTGCAGTTTATTAGAAGTATTTCAGCACACTGACATTAGAAGAACTTAACATTACTAATAAATAGCATTAGAAGTAACTGATATTAGAAAGTTCTGGTACTATAAAAGGTTCAGATACTTTTTAAAAGTTATATTAAATACAGTAGTGATAAATTTGTGGAAATTGAAAATTTTCATAGAGAAAGTCTGATTATGCAGTGCCAACCAAGAAATCATGCATTCTTGTACTAAAAAAGACAGCAGAGCAAATTTGAAGTAAAGCCAGGGAAAGTGTTCCAGTGAAGGAATTCTGTAAGAGGAGGTGAGCTGTGGTGCTGTGAGCAGTCCGTGGTGTACTTCACAGACTGTGTTCTTTCCTTGACATCATAGAAACAGTGTCATGACTTAAGTGAGAAAGACCATAGGAAAAAAAATTGTCAGAAAAGCGTTTTAGTTTCTTTCAATTTGCTTTTTCTAGTTCAGACAGTAATGTTTGATGTGTAACAGGTTCGTACATCTTAAGCAGTAACTACTGTTCATAAAACATGCCAGTTCAAAATAAAGTATCCTTTCATTATACTTGTGTAAATATGACCTCTTTTGTTGTTGCGTGCATTTCAGATTTCTTTTTATAAATGTTAACACTTAAAAAAGATAAGGTCAAACATAACAAAGGTGTCAGCCTAATCATCAGTCATAAATTTATGTCCACATTTTCTGGTAGATGGATTTTGACTATTAATTTGGTTTTGTATGTTTTCTCTATGTGATATTTGTGCATTATTAGATGACTAGACTGGCCAAGGCAGACCTGTTACACTTGCCTGAGTTAGGCATTGTTTGCCATGCCACTAAACCTGCCGTCAAGTGAAACCTTCATTGGGGAAATGAGATCGGAGTCTGAACCGCAGAAGATGGACGCCCTGTCTCTGTTTTTTATTGTTTTACTTTGATTTCATTTCTTTTTCTTTATTTTGTCCCTTTGTTTTTGTTTTTGTTTTTGTTTTGTTAAATTTCTTTCACTTTAACTTGTGAGCTGGTTTTCCAGTTCTTTGTAAATGGTATTCCATTAAGGTTCATAACGTGTTGCAAATTATATCAGGAGATGATTAACAGAGCTCAACCTTAAGATAAATTTTCATGCAGTAAGTTAGAAGAATATGGTACTTTGAAGCTCAGTGGGTCTTAATGGGTACTTACAGATTGATCAGGTACATTTTGTTCTTGAAACATTAAAACACAGGAATCTTAGGAACACTTCCTGATCTCAGTGCAACATTTTTGTAGGTTTTTTTTTTTTCCAAGTCTACATCTCTCATAAAAACCAATTAATGGCTTTTAATTTTCATCCTCCCCCGTAGAATTGTAGGCATACAAAGTCATCAAGGAAAATAAGTGAATTTCTTTACAATTATCTGGAGTCTTTCACTTTTATGATAGTTATTATACAACTTATTTCCTTGACTTAAGACTTTGTTGCCTGTGTGGGGAATGGATATTTGAGACACTGTTAATTATTTGCATGTATATTTTTTTCTGTTTGCTTGAGTTTTTTAAGTTGAAAATTCTTCAGATATTGCTAGCTTATAAATGGCTTCAGAGGTTACACTTCAATAATATGAGAGATGTTTTTCCTCTCAGTTGTTTTTGAGGAATATAGCTTGGGAAAAATGCTAAATGATTATTTGTTTTATACTTTTATATAACCTGATAGTATTTAGAAGATAAACTCAATAGAATTTTATTTTGAAAATTAAGCAATGGGATATTTTCCTCAATAGACTTAAGACAGAAATGTTAGTGTTACAGTTACAGATGTATAGTGTTTATTACTATCATGAAAGTGAGAATTTGACAACCTTCTGATATTTGACCTAAATGGAAGACTTT
>RJWM01018985.1:0-39936 GCA_004363535.1 Dasyprocta punctata | reverse complement strand
GTTGAGTTACTATCCCCCAAACCCTTGTGCATGTGGACGTGCTCATGAACCTGGAATCTCTTCAAAGCTTGTAGTCTAGGAATATCTATAGACATTCTGCACTCAGTGATGACTGGTTTTGAATTCAGTTTCCAGACTGTCTTTCTTCCTTTGAGGATGGGGAGTGTAGCTCAAAGAGCTAAGCTTCTGAACACAATTAAATATTTCTTAAAGTGAGCCCCCATTCCAACCTGTCTAAGAATAGCAGCAGTTGAGCCCCATCTTCAAACTGTCCAAGAACTGATAGATAAGAGCAAAAGACATTTCCATCATAAAGAAATTTCCAAAACTCTCTGCATAAGGAGCTCTGACCATTTCAACACTGTGCAAATTGCAAGGCTTTTATGAATTCTCTGTCAGGAACATTGTGCCTAGAGGAAATATGTGTATTTTGCCCTGCATCATAGAAATAAAAAAAGTTCACTCAAATAATTCCATAGAGATAAACAAAACTTTATGTAAATTTACTAAACCCCAGAAATTGCATTCAATAAAAAGAGATGGTTTTTACATCAATTTTTATGAAATAATTTTATCTCTTTTTGTACCAGGGCATTTGTACTAAGCTGCATCCCCAGTACTGTTATTATTATTTTTGTTTTATATTTGAGACAGGGTCTGCTAATTTGCTAAGTTGCCTAGTCTGAAGTCAAACCTGTAATCTTCTTGCCTCACCCTTTTGGAGCACTAGGATTACAAGCACCCACCACTACATCCAGCTTCATGCTGCTTTATTAGTTATCAAATAATAAAGTCATGAAATATGTAGTATTTTATTTAGGTTGACTAAATTCCTCTATTTGAATACGTTTTGAATAGCTTGCAATCCTGTAAATACAAAGGGTCACAAGAGTGCAGTGTTGATAGAACTTGAATTTTATATTCAGTACACTCTCATTCTTATTTGCTTTCTGTAATTTAAGACTATCAGTTATGTTTTAAGAGTTCACTCAAATAAAATGTGTAAATTGGTTTCCATAGTAATTGGCAGTATAACTACAAACATGAATGTTAACCCCAGTGAATACCACAAGAACCAAGGGATGTGATCATAATTGACAAATGCTTGGTTATTGGCTGGTGAGCACTTAGGTTGTTTTTAATTTGGGGCTGTTATAAATTGTGTTGCTATAAACATTTGTGCAGTTATTTATTTGAATAAGCTTTCAGTTTCTTTGAAAATAAATTTAAAACTCTAATCTTTGTGTTATATGGTAATGCTGTTTAATTTTTGAGAAACTATCAAAATAATTTTATTTAAAGACTGTACTACTTACCTCCCAAACAAATTTGAAGGCTTAAATCTTGCCATATCCTCATCAGCTCCTTCCTTCCTTCTTTCCCTCCTTCCTTCCTTCCTTCATTCCTTCCTTCTTTTCTTTCTTTTCTTTTCATTTCTTTCTCTTTCTTTCTTTTTTCTTTCTTTCTTCTTTCTTTCTTTCTTTCTTTCTTTCTTTCTTTCTTTCTTTCTTTCTTTTTCTTCTCTCTCCCTCTCTCTCTTCCTTTTGTTGTCTTTATTTTCAAACATAGCCATTGTGATGGGTGCAAAATGCCATTTGATTCCAGTTAAGAATTGTGTTTGGCTAATGAATAGTGATATTGCACTTCATTTTGTACTTTTTGGCTATTTTTGTATCTGTTTGGAGAAACTTTCTATTCAAATATTTTGCTCTGCTTTTTATTTCTTTTTTTTCTTTTTTGATGCTGGGGATTAAACTCAAGACCTTGCATTTGCCAGGCAGGTGCTTACACTGCCGAGCTAAATCTCCAGCCCCTTTTTGCTCATTTTTAACTAAGATGTTTGTTTTTGTCACCATTGCTGAACTGTAACAGTATTTATACATTTTATAATTTGTTATTATTTCATCCTACTCTTTGGGCTCTCTACACTTTCTTAATCACATCATATGACACAGGTTTTTTAAAAAAAATATACAGTTTGACTTGTTCATTTTTATTTTTAATTTTTAATATCATTATCTAAAAATAGTTTGCCACAACGAAGGTCATGAGAATTTACTCCTGCATTTATTGCTAAAGATTTTTATAGCTTTACCTCTTATGTTGATGCTTTTGAAAAAGTGTTAGTTAAGTTTTGAACATGGTATAAAATTTTAAACTCCATTTCTTGCCAAGTAGATAACCTAAGTGGCTTGGCAAAAGTTGTTGAAGATATGATTCTTTCACCAAGGTGTTATCAATCTTGTTAAAAGTCAATTGGTCTAGTATAGATGTGTTTGTGTCCTAAATTTGAGTTCTAGTGTCTTAATTTACATATCTATTTTTATGATAGCACTATTTTTTAATCACAAGATTTTGAGGAAAGTTTTTAACTCAGGAAGATTAGTTAATCTATTTGTGTTCTACTTAAGATTAGTATGGCTATTCAGAATTCCTTGAATTCAATCCAGTTTTAGGTTAGCTTTTTTATTTGTATGCAAAGACCATTGGAATTTTGATAAAGATTTCATTCAATGTATAGGTCAGTTTGGTTAGTATAGCCATCTGTCAATAGGTCACAGCTAGGTCTTTCAATCTATGAATGAGGAATGTCTCTCAAGTTATTCAGATCATTTGAATTATTAAAACAAAGTTTTGTTGCTGTTAATATATTAGTGCTTCTCTTCCTTGATAAAATTAATTTCTAGACATTTTATTCTGTTATTATTTAAAATAAAAGTGTTTTCTTAATTTGTTTTTTAAATTTTTCATTGATACTATGTGACATTACTACTAATTTGAATATGGATCTTGTTTTTATAGTATTTATCATGTTTTATGACCTCTGATATAATTATGTGTAAATTTCTTTTAGTTTTCTATACATAGGATAATTTCATGTTAAAATAGAAGTAATTTTATTCTTTTAATTCCAATTTTGATGCCTTTTATTCTTTCTCTTGTATAATTGCTTTGGCCAGAATATCTTTCAAAATGTTGAATAGAAGTGGTGAAAGTAGACATCCTTTTTTGTTCACGGTCTAAGGGAGGTGGTGTTTAGTTTTTCCATTAATATTAAAAATGTAGATTATTCATAAATGCCCTGTATTATTCAAGGACATTTCTTGTATTCCTAGTTTGTAGCGTGTTTTAATCTTCAAATAGGGTTAAATCCTATGGAATTCTTTTTCCACATGAATTGATCATGTTTTCTTTCCTTTATACTATGCATGTGCTATTTTGCATTGAGGTTCATATGGTAAATTACACTTGAATTCTTGAAATAAACCTCACTTGATCATGAGGCGTAGTTTTTTAAGTATCCCATTAGATTTAGTTTGCTACTGTTTTGCTGAGGATTTTATATATAAATAATGCCTGATTTTCTTCAGAATACTTTGTTTTCTTTTTTTTTTTTTATGATATGTTTGCCTAATTTAAGGGTATGGAAATTGCTGACCTCCTATAGTGAGTAAAAAGGTCTCTCATTTTCCATTTTTGGGGGGATAACTTTTAAAGGATTGGTAGTAATTCTTCTTAAATATTTGAAAGAATGCATCCATGGACATGGTCTTGTGAAGTCTTTCTGGGAAGGTTTGTAACAGCTGATTCTATCTCTTATTTTTAGGTCTGTTTACATTTTCTGTTTCTTTTTCAGTTAGTATTGATAGCTTGTGTGTTTCTAGGACTTTTCCTATTTTTGTGTATTTCTAAATATTTTGGTATATAATTGTTCTTAATATTCTTCTATACTTCTGTTTGTGTGATTTGAGGTAATGTCCCAATCACTTTTGGAATATTAATAATTTGATCTCTCTCTCTCTCTCTCTCTCTCTCTCCCTCTCTCTCTTTCTCTCTCTGCCTTTCTCTTTCCCACTCTCTAGATAAAGACTTTCTAATTGCTTCAAAAAACAAGTTATGTTTTTATGATTTTCTCAACAGTTTTTCTATCTTTTACATATCTTCATTCTAATTTTTATTTCTTTTCTTATGTTACTTTGGGTTTATCTTGCTTGCTTTGCTTTATATGGTTCCTTCATGTGTATAGTTAAGCTATTGGCTTGGAATTTCTTCTCTTTTATTGTAAGTATTTACAATTTTAAATTTCCTAAGTGCACTGACTTTCTTGCATTTCAGATGTTTTGATATGTTGTGTGTTTTAGTTTATTTATCTTAATGTCTCAAATTCCCTTCATAATTTCTTCTTTGATTTACTGGTTGTATGTCCGCATGTCCCACGTGTTATTCCTAGACCCAGGATGCTGTAACCAATATCATTAGTTTAAATGCATCTGGTTGCAGCCTTTGGCAAGGTCACCAGCCCTGAGGATCCTTTAAATCCGCTGAGACAAAGGGAAGCCTTCACAGTCCTCCTTGGGAGAGGCATCTGATCCACAAGCACAATGCTCTGAGAATAAAGTCTATGTTCCTGTCTCCAGCGTTAAGAATCTATCTCTTAAATGCCGGTGCTGATCTGAAGTGCAAAGAAATTATGGCATATGTTCTAAAATGCTGCTAATTTTTTTTCACCAACGTTTTCCCTGACTGCTCTCAAGTTTGAGACTGGACTCCAGAATGGCTCAGGTATTGATTTTGACAGTTTCTGTCAGCATTTTAGTTCATTTCAGAAAAATAGCAGAATATCCTGCTTTATTATTTTCTGCAACAACATTTAGAAAATGCTACCACTGAAGTCCTACCCCATATGAAATCTCATTTCCCAGTTTGCTTGCATTTCCATTTATTAATCTTTTTTCTTCTTTTTTCTCTTTTCCTTTGTGAAGGACCTAGAAAGCAGAGAACACAATGTTTCCTCAGTTTGTTTACAAAGGAGCTACTCAGATATCAGAACAGTTGGAGAAGTGGTAGGCACATTTATGTCCCAGGAATATGACCTGGCCACAAATAAAAGCATAGGACAAAGCTAGAGGTAATTACATACTGACAGATTAAGATACAAAGTAAGTTACTTCAGAAATTATTCAGCCCCATGAACTGTAACTTCAGTCTTCTCTCCCTGCAAATGGCAAAATGAGATAGTTTTTCAAAACAAACAAATCACTTTAATTGAACATAGTTTCCATTTTAAAACAAGTTGTGGAGCTTAAGGCTGAAGTCCTTCAGAGAAAATAGCCCTATGATTTATATCTGCACTGCCTCAACCAGAAACAATTTGTGAGGTTGCATATGAATAATACAGAGTGAGAACAGCACAGGAGGAAACGATTGAAAGAAAGTAAATGAAGTCCCTTTAAAATGGAATATATAGGAAACTATTTAATTTGAATTATTCACCAGCACTAGTGATCTTACAGGAATGACCATAGATCAGTGAATATTTCAATTTTTAATATGGGGTCGTGCTATTCCTCTTATATATTAAAAAAAATTTCAGGCACCAGGAATGAAAAGAGAATGAGAAATGTATTACACCCTATGAATATGCAGGAATGTGCTGAAGTTCATCTGAAAAGAATTGAAGAGCGGCCTGCTGAACTCTCTGACACACACATACGTGTTTGACTCATGCTCCTCAGAGGCCGAGATTCTGCAAGTCTGAGAGAATGTCAAATGATTAGCAGAAAATGCACCTTGTAGATTTGTTTGCACTATTGCTGAGGATAATGATATGCTGTATGTTTTGGAGAAATTCCAAGTACCTGAGAAGCAAGCATCTCTGCTACTAAACACATGGTAAAAGAATGCATGATGTTTCTTTTCTCTTTTCCATAATCTAAATGCTATCATTTCAGATAGTTTAATATATAGTTATTCCACTAGAGTTAAGTGAGAAACTAAGAGGGTAGGCTGTTCAATAATATGCTAATAACTGCTACAATTATATAACCATGTACATCATTGGATACTTATTCCATTAAAATATAATATGCATTCTTATCAATTAATCCTGTTTAATGCTTCAATATTATGTTCAGCCTTAGCAGTTTCTTGGTTACATACCTATTACGTATATTCACATTGCTTTAGAATCACAGAGTTGAAAAGTCATCTTGTCTATAGAGGTTTGAAATCAATAGACATTTAAAGTTAATACAGTAGTGTGGGAATTCTAAACGGTCTGGGAAACAAGCCAGCTGACTAATATTAAAGTAAATGACTAAGTTCCTTGTTTGTGTGGAGTGTATCTAACTAGGATTCAAGTTGCCATGACTAGAACTATGTAATTCAAAGAAGTGCTAGATCCTGTTTTGCAAGGACTTGTAGAAAGAACATTAAATCATCTGAACACTTCTCTAAATTAATTATTGCTGAGAGGACATTATGTCATACAATTGGAAAAATCTGACTTAAAAATACATGCTTTCAAGCAGTACCATAGAGAGTAACATAAATTTGTATAATGCAAGTTGTATAACCAAGGAAAATAAAAATTGTATGAAGCAATCAACTACATGATACCTAAATATTCAAACTGAACTATTATTTGATTTCAGATTCTGGTGAAAACTTTTCAACCATGATGAAAATAAAGTGCTTTACTTTTAACGTACAAGACTGATTTTTTAAGGTAAGTAAGTTCATGTGACTACTTTTACTACCGATTCTTATTCAGGCATGCTTTGTGATTGGTTAATGTTTGCTTATTATGCTGTATGACAAACTCCTTAGTTTTTCATGTTTTAGGATTTTGCTCTATGTCATGATGCACTCCTCAAGTTCTCTAAAAGTTTTGTACTTTCTTTATCTGGACCTGCAAATTTTGCATCTAGGGTAGAAATCTGAGAAAATTGATAAATGATTGTTATATTTCAGGGTGATCAGAATGTGTTGGAATGATCTGAGAGGAGTTTGGATTCTTTAAGGTTTAGTTTCCATTAGCTTCTTAAATGTTATATAATCATCTTCAAGTAGCAGTTATTTCCTGAAAGCTACGTGAGTATTCTGATAACTCATTGTTAGCATGAAGCCCCACATCTGTTTCTGTCCAGTGCTGACTCCTAATAGGCCATTGCTGGTTAGGAAGGTTACAAGAAAAATGATATTTTTACAACTCAATTTTTATCAGTTTGATATTAGCATTATGATAGCTGATTTGCTTTCAGTTCTCTATCATTTCTGTTTATTATTATGTTAAGGTGCAATGAAATGTGTTTAATAACAGCAATTTCAGAATTAATTATAAATATGTATCCTATATAAACATAGAATAATGTTTTGTCAACCATTTATCTTCAATATTCTGTTTTAGCAGGCTAACTATAATAATACAGATCCTAAATTCTCTGCCCTGGTATCCACCAAATAATGCATAGAAAATGTAAACAATTTCACCTCACTTGCCTGGAAGTGTTGATATGAATATTGCATGGTAATATCTTACCATGAGATTGCAATGGTAAGATATTAGGAATTTATGAATATTTAAGTGGCATTGCTAGCTATATGTATTTGATTTCTGTGGATCCATCATCCAGTTTTCAAATTAGGTGTCTATGATATAAAGATCATAGTTCAAAGACCTTCACTGCCTTCTGCTTCTCGAGGGCAAATCCCCTGGCCAGTCAAGCTTTGTCTTGGTGACATAGCTTGCGTCAGTCAGTGGAATGTTAACAGATGTGATATAAGTAAGCACGTTGGTTGTGCTTGTGGAATGGGGCACTTGTGAGTCTGTGTAGATCATGCTGAAACACATTCCATTCATTTGGTCTCACCAAGATCAGCTGATGAATGGCTGATATAAAAGTACATGAGAGAAAACATATGGTGTCTGCATTAAGTCACTCGATTTTGAGGAGTTGTAACTTGCAGCACTGAGGCCAATGTTCAGCTGGTACAGTCAACAAAATAAAAGTGAATTGCCATTTCTGTAGAATTTCTTTATATTTCCAACAACACAGGCATAGGAAATACTGTCAACTCTAAAAAAATTCTCATTTTAACTCTGTCACCTCTTAAAGACCTTATCATCTGATATAATTATACTCAGGTAGGTGGAATGAGGACTTCATTCCATATATGAATTTAGGGGAGGCATCGTTCAGTCTTCTGCATGGTCTAAAACCAAAGGATTTTAGAGTACATTAACAGGTTACTCATTAAAAAAAAATAACTAAAATGAGGCTAAGACAAAGTATTTCAAACAATAGAGCAGTAAAAAGTGAGAAGAGCTACAATGATATTAATCTAGATTTAGAAGTATATTTTAGTTGTCATTATCACTAATTAGTAGACTCCTTTTGACTCATCATGATCATATTTTTAAAGAAGTGTAACACACATCATTAAAAGTGATTTGGAAAAGCTTATTCTATAAAGGTCTTTATTTCTTCCTTCCTTCTTTCCTTCTTTCCTTTCTTACTTGTTTTTTATGTTTTTCTTTCTTTTGCAACATAAATTTCTGTATCTATTAGCTTTTGAAACAAAGTTTTAGCAAGCAAAGAAGTTACTTAAATGTTTCCCATATGAGAAGTTGTTAACACCATCAACGATCATTCTCACATTACATTAACCTATCATTTCCTTTGTTAATACAGAAATTGCCATTTTTAAAAGAAAATAAACAAGCAAAATAAAACAGTGCTGCTTACAAGTCTCTCCTGGGTCATACTTACATTTATTTTCTCAATTTTATTTCATTCAGTATTCCTTTTTGATCCAATGCTGTATTTACATGTGTAATCAAACCAGTCTGCATTCACCCTCATCATGAAATGTATGCCCAACTTTTTGCCATTCTGAATTTCTTAAAGATTTTATATTTTCAAGTTTATCCATTCTAGCAAGCCTGTAGATTTTCCTTTGTAATTGCATTTGATTTTTTGGAATAAAAACTTTTGGTTTTCTGATCTTTCTGTTCATAAATCACAGAAATATTAATTTTTCCCTGTCTCCCTTTTTCTTTCCTCCTTTATTTCTCTTTCTCTCCCTTCCCACATACATGAATGTGTAGGCACCATATGCACAGGAACACACACACACTAATTCATACATATCTTTCCTCTCTCTTTATGATATATCTTGTAGTACAGCTCAGTAGTTTAAAGTTTGGATATAGAAGGATAAAATATACCAAAACTTATAGAATATTTGCTTTTGAAATAATGAATTAATCATGAAAGTTTTTCTTAAGCCGGGCGTGGTGGCGCACGCCTTTAATCCCAGCACTCGGGAGGCTGAGGTAGGTGGAGCGCTGTGAGTTCGAGGCCGGCTTGGGCTACAACGCGAGCGCAAGGCCGGCCTGCGCTACATAGTGCGACCCTGCCTCAAAAAGCCAGGGCTGGGGAGTTTGGCTCAGCAGCTTAAGCGCCTGCCCTGGCAAGCGCAAGGCTGTGAGTTCAATCCCCAGTCCCGCAAAAAAAAAAAAAAAAAGTTTTTCTTAAATGTATAGTCTCCTCCTATGTGTTCCATATTCTTTTTGTTGCATGGCAGATCTCTTCATAATTAAGTAAAACTGGCACTACATGAAGAAAAAACAAAAAAAAAATTCTAATATTGTTTCAGGCAACTGAGTTAGAAATAATATAGGCAGTCAGACAAGGCTAGGTCCTCGAAGGAGCCAGTGCAGATCAGATACCTTGCAATTGTGGGGGAGATAGACACCTCCCATTGTGGGCCAGGTCTCAAAACAAAAGATTAAATAAATACACCCACATCCTATTGATTGATATTCTAAATAGGTCTCTGTCACACTGAGAAAGCCAGGAGTCACCATTCCAACCCTCCTACAGAAAGTGTCACTGTTCTTTAAGAATGCCTGCTTTCTACGTCACTAGCTTCCCCATTTGTTCCCAATTTAATCAATTTTACCTGAGCAATTCATCTTATTGGCTGACTATAGCTGTGTCCCACCTTATGCCCACCTTGCAAGTTCCATGCTCTCCCCACCTTAGACTTATCTCACTTTGTGGTTTTGCTCTATGAAAGTCCTTAGAAAAGACAAAATCCTTCAGGACCCCTTCTGACTCTCTCTGCCAGAAGCTTTCTTTCTCTCAATAAATATATTCTGCTCTTAACATAAATGTTCCTAAAATTCATTCTTTGATTTTAGAGAACATGAACTTACACTGGACATAAGTAGGTTGGGAGTTTCATACCCCTATATCAATATGTATTTATATACTGATAGCAAGAGATTAAAAAAAAAGTACTAATTTAGTTTGGCTGGTATGTTTACAAAACGCTTGCCTTTTTTGGGGTCTTAAATAAAAAGGAAGTACCTATAGCTGTTTCTATTCTTCCAAAAGTAGTATCTCCACTGTGTCCAAGAGTATGCACATTTATATAAGCCACTCAGTCTTACACAATTTCCCAGGAAAACCCAGATAAACATAAGTGTCTCTTCAAGATAAACTCTTTTTTGCTGGCTAACATAAAATAAATAAAATGAAATTATCCTTCTAGGAATTAAATATATTATTATGCTACTGAACTAACATGATCAATACTAGCTTTCATTTAAAACCTCATTGGCTTACAGAACAAAGTTTTAATGTGGTGAGTAATTTGGTCAATCATGTAAGTATGACTCAGGCCTCTAAAGAGCTTTCATTTTGGGGTTCCAGTGTTCCCTGGGGCTTCCCCAGCAAGCTCTCATAGATTTCCTCCTGCGGGAAGAGTGATGAGTCACAGAAATCAGGCGACTCTTCATGATGTTTCAGGGGCTAGGACTGAAAGTAATATTATGCTTTTACTAGCATCCTCTTTAAGATATTAGTCACGTGGACTAACTCTTTGCAAGGGAGGCTTAAAATGGAAAGAAACATGTATTTAAATAAAATAGTAGTATCTGCCATAGTTGCCTCAGCTTGAGCAGGAGAGAAGACCACAAAAATGCTTAACAGGGATTGAGGTTGAGAAAAATCAGCAGTGTCTTTACTGATAACTGATTTATCAGTAGGAGATGCGACTGGGTTTCAGAGCTAAGAAGAAACTTAAACATCCACTTGATGTTTATGGGAGTAAGCAAATTGATATCTATTCATTTATTTTTTCTTCCTTTTTCTTTCATTCATGTACCATATAATTCATGCCTGCAGGGCTGAGAAGTGCTTGTCTCTCTGAATACATGTGGCGAATAAGATACTATTCCTTCTTTAAAGATGGACTCCACTCACTCTGTAACCTGAACTTGATGCCAGTCTCTACAACCTTTGCCTGTTTTGCTTCTTTCTTGTGAAAAAAGAGTACAGGCATTATACTTTACATCTAGACTCCACCCAAGGCCTGCAGTACTCATTGGTGGGCCTTTGGGGAGGTGTGATACTCATCAGTAGATTCATTCTCTGATAAATTCATTTCATTTATTTATTATTTTAAAGAGAAAAATACAGTAGAAACAGTGATACAGAATTTTAAAACAGGAAAATAGTGATACAGGGGAATGAAACTCCCAACCTAGTATATGTCCAGTACAAGTCTGTGTTCTGTAAAAATTGAAGAATGAATTTTAGGAACAATGGAGGCTAAGAGCAGAATATATTTATGAGGGAAAGAAAGCTTCTGTCTGAGGGACAGGAGGGGTAACCAATGGGTTGCCAAAGACTCTTTTTTAGGGACTTTTATAGAGCAAAACCACAAGATGAGATGGGTCCAAGGTTAGGAAAACCGGGGAACTCACAAGATGGGCATAAGGTGGGACAGAACTATGTCTAACCAATAAGACTAATTGCTCAGGTAAAACCGATTAAATCAAGGACAAGTGGGGATGATAATCACGTGGTAAGTGGGCATGCTTAATAGCAGTGACTCTACCTGTAGGGGTTTGCAGTGGTGATTCCTGACTTCCTCAGGATGATAAAGAACTATTTAGAATATCAGTCCTTAGGATGTGGGTGCATTTGTTTGATATTTTGCCTTGAGGCCTGGCCCACAGCAGGAGGGGTCTGTCTCCGCCACAGCTGCAAGACATCTAGGCTTCTGCACTGACTCCTTTGAGGGCCTAGCCCTGTCTCACTGCCTATAATATTTCTAACTAACTCAACTGCCTGTAACAATAGGAAATTAACAATGGTTAATATATTGTGTATTATCTTTGAAACAGTTGCTCAGATTGCAAGATATACTCATGCAAAATTGATCGAACAATATAAACCATTCCTTCAATGACCTAAAATAGATAGTATAATTATCTTAGTTATATTATATATGTGTGTATATATACATATATATATATTTATATGTATATACACACACACATAATTCTTTTTTCTTTTCCCTTCCTTCTTTCCTCCTTTCCCTCATCCCAGTTGTTCTTTCCTTTTGAGCAATTTTGTTCCCTTTCACAAAATCTAATGTGTATTTTGGATCTTATTTACTCTTTCAGCTTTTTATACTAAGAAGGTAATAGGATGTTTACACATGCAATTTTGATTTATTTCACTAGTGAGGGCGGTCTCGAGTTGCATTCATTTACCCATAAAAGTCTCCAGTTTATCCTTCTTTATAGCTGAGTAATACTCCATTATATAAAAATGCCACATCTTTTTTATCCATTCCTCTGGTTGATGGACATTTGGGTTGTTTCCAAGATTTAGCTATTATAAACTGTGCTGCTAAAATCATGGGTTCACATATATCACTGTGGTATGATGTTTTCAGTTCTTCTGGGAAAATAAGAAGGTGAATAGTTGGGGAGAAGTGGGACTTCTAACCCTAGTTTTTTGAGGAATCTCCACACTGATTTCCACAATAGTTGTACTAGTCTGCTCTCCTACCAACAGTGGAGAAAGTTTCCTTTTTCACTGCAGTCTCTCCAGCATTTGTTATTGCTTAATTTCTGGATGACAGCCATTCTTTCTGGGGTGAGATGGGATCTCAGTGTTGTTTTAATGGCCAGTGATGTTGAACATTTTTTCATATATTTATTTGCCATTTGTATTTCTTAATCCTAGAAGTGAGTATTCATGCCCATTTTTGGATTGAGTCTTTGAATTTGTGGGGGCTGATTTTTTACAATATCTTATATGTTCTCAATCAAAGTCCTTTGTCTGAGGAACAGTTGGCTAACATTTTTTTCCCACTCTGGGTTTTCATTTCATTCCATTGTTGATTTCTTTTGATGTGCAAAAACATTTTAATAAGATGAGATCCCAGTTGTTAATTCTTTGAAGTACTTCCTGTGCAGTTTGGTTTTTGTTCATGAACTCTCTGTCTACCCCTGTATTTTCAAGATTTCTTCTTACTTTGTCTTCCAGTAGATGTAGTGTTTCTGTTTTATTATTTACATCCTTGATCCATTTTGACTTTAGTGAATGGTGATAGACATGGGTCTCATTAAAACTTTAGCATGTAGAAATCCAGTTTTCCTGGAACCATTTATTAAAGACCCTATCTTTCTTCCAGTGAAAACGTTTGGCCCCTTTTTCAAAGATAGGTGGATAAGTGTGTTTACTTGTGTCTATGTCTTCTAATCTGTCCCATTAATCCTCAGGTCTGTTTTTTTTGTTTGTTTGTTTGTTTGGTTGGTTTTTTTGTTTTTTTGGGGTTTTTTGCCAGTATCATGCTTATTTTTATCACAGTAGGTTTGTGGCATAATTCAAGTCAGATTAAAATAGAAAGATATCCCTTGCTCATGGATAAGAAAAACCAACATTGTGAAAATGATCATACTCCCAAAACTGTTATATAAATTTAATGCAATCCCAATCAAAATACTATCAACATACCCACAGATCTAAAGAAAACATTTCTAAAATTCATTTGAAAACAGAAGAGATCCAGAATAGCAAAAGAAATCCTGGCTGCTGATGAGTTTACAGCTAATGATGATGTTGGGAGGTGAAGCCTGCTGGAGTGGGTAGTGCAGGGGCATGGCGGGAATGGCTGTTATCTCTGCTCTCCTCCTTTGATTTCTGCTTCCTTACTGTCCTGTTCAGGAGCCCCTTCTCCTTTGCCAGGCCCACTGCCAAAACACCTTGGCGTGAATCCACCAGTCTGTAAAATGCAATCTCTACAAACTTTGAGCCCAAATAAACCTCTCCTTTAATTTTCAGGTGTCAGGTATGTTGTCTCACCAAGAAAAGAAGTACCTAAGGCAGTGGTAAGTTAACATTTTCAACTGTAAAAATGCAATAATCCTGGGTTTTCTAATTTTAAAATTAATAGTAGCAATGACAATTTCTCTCCTTTATACTTGGTATGAGAAACAAATGACATAGTGACAAAAAACCATTTAGTTGGATTTTGTTCCCAATAAACAATCAATAAATATTTCAAATATTAATATTACTATTTAATTATATAAGATACTATTTATAGTTTTAATATTAAAGTGTATACAAATATCTTAATATTCTCTGATTTATTTCTTTTCTTCACATGCATTTCATGGATAGTCATAGCCATGTTTGACCTACATATAGATTATGTGGGTTATTGGTTAAAACAATTTTGGTTATTTACTCCCATAGTTGCTTCAACAATTTTTCAAATGTTGAAAGTATCATGAAACTATTAACTGAAGTCCTATATGTAGAATAAACAACATGACACTAAATTTTTCAAAATTTTTTGCACTTTATTTATTTTTTGGTACGGGAATTGAACTCAGGACCTTGCATTTGTAAGGCAGGCACTTTTGCCACTAAGTTATATACCCAGTCCAAGTTCACACTTTATTAGTATTAAAGAGGTATGTTTTTCTTAAGAGATCTTAAATTAAAAATTACTGAACTCCATTTTAGGTTACATAATTGATCACTTCATTTTTTTGCATGGTTTCTTAATAGTATGGCTTCACATGCTATCAAATAAGGATCATGACTGGTATTTCCAGAAGTGACAATAAGAAGCAGAAAACTATAGAAAGAGGACAGTCCACACAGTCAATTTCATTCTCAGTACTAACTGCTCTATAGATGAGTTTTCGGCCCTTGTAATTGTTTCTTATAATTACTGTACTAATTTTACACATCTTTTAAACAAGACTAATAATGCATTCTAAGTGGTGTTTTGGTAAAAATCAAATTTTACCTGAATTTCATTTGTTCTGGGAACCGATATTAGACCTCGTAAAACTCTAAAGTCTGAATTAATCTTACCTTGAGAAGAAGTCATACTTTAACTGGCAATGAGTTTTTTTAAAGATGTGTAAGTTTATAATGTGCTTTGCAATTGACACATTTGAGGAACCAGAGTAGTATATGTACCCACACCTACTTCTTAGGGAGATTATTTCTCTTTTCATTTTTTTTCTGATGTCCTCATGTCATAAAAGAGAAATATAACTAAGAGTAAATAAATAAATAAGAGTAAATAAATGAGAGACATATCTATGAGTAAATAAAGAAAAATGAGCTATGAATACACTTAACCAGATATTTAATCCTAAAGATAAAATTTAACAAGAAAAAAATAGGATGTGTAGAAGAGATGAACCATAAAGATAATGTCTGTTATATACTGTGTCACCCCCTGTAATGGTTGATATATCATGTCAACTTGAGAAGTTTAGAAGCTTAACTAAGTGACATGGCAGTGGGTCAGGTTTCTCACTTTGTAAACATCCTCCTCCTGTGCCAAGAGGAGGGCACAGAGATGGTGTGAGTGCTACACCCAGTCTGGGGGCAGGGGTAGCCTGTGTACAATATAAGAGAGGGAAAGTACATTGCTCTCCCCTATCTTTGCAGTTGTTGCTTTTGCTGTCTTCTGCACCTTGAAGTGTTGCCCAGGTGCCATGCCACCCTGCCTAGGAGCCACCTGATTGTGGACTGAAACCTCAATAAACTGTGTGCTAAATAAATCTTTCCATCCTTCATTTTGGGCACCAGGTATTTTGCTCTAGCAATAAGAGCAAAGTAACCAAGACACACCCCCACTCATATGAGAAAATCTTAGTCCACAGTATGATATATTGGTGGTCTGCATACCAAAGACATTTTTCTCTACAACCGAAACATTTTGGAATCCAGATTGCAGATTTCAAGATTCCAGAACTATGAAGAATTCTGTTGTCTATAAGCTCCCCTCTTCATACCACATTTTATAGTAGAGTGAACAAAAATAAAAATCTATTCATACTAATGTAATTATTTATATAAGGTGATATTAAGAGATGCAGTCACTCTGAGGAAATGTAATACAAGTAGCAAAAGAGGTTAGTAATGAGGCCTCCTTTTTCTTCTCCCAGAAGATTAACATTATTACTGTGAATAGAATTAACTTATTTCCCGTCGTGTGTATGTATGTGTATACGTGTGTGTGTGTGTGTGTTGCTATACAACTATAGACCAAATCTGATTTTCCAAAACCAAAATCAAGAGTTTTCTTGAAACTGTAATCATACAAAAGAAAAAAATAACTCTTATTTTAAGTTAAAACTAAAAGTAACAGTAAAATTCTATTTTCAAACCTTTTACAATGTCTGAGTCAGAGAAATCTGTTACTGAAAGGAAGGTGACCTAAGTTTTACATAAATGCTTGTGTTTGGAAAGAGATTGTGCAGTCCAGTGTCGCCATACTGATCCAGTCCCATATCCTTTCTGTCTGGCAGCCCCACAGGCTCCATAGATCTGAGAGAGCTAGCTTTTTGGAAAAACCAGGACTATTTGCAAACTGCTTCCATAAAGCTTTGTCACACAAAATATGGGTAGTTGCAAATTTTCCTTTTTGAAAGGTGGAACTGGACATTAGAACTTGACAACAAAATGAGAATGTTTCTAAGTGTCTTCTTCATTTTCTCTTGAAGACTTTATCTGTTACTAATGCCAATACAGGTTTCAAAAGATAAGAAGGAGTGAAAGTATTTTAAAGTATTACATCAGTCCAAAGAGTTATTGATTGTTCAATCACTGTAAACGGAACTACTCTTTTTATTGATAATTCATAAGAAAATATATTGACTCTGAAGGTCAATAAAAATATGACAAAAGATATTATTTAATGTCAGTACATACTTTGATAAAGTTGGATAATACTGAAAATCTCCACTGCTCCTCAATTTAAGAATAATATTAATTCCATAAAACCTTGGAAGTAAATGTTCTTAGAGAGATTAGGTTGTGATTATCTCCCTAAAGTATTGTCTTAGCTATTTTCACTTTTCTCTCATTGCTGAGACAAAATACCTGATGCCCAAAATGAAGGAAGGAAAGATTTATTTCTTACAGTTCTCAGAGGTTTCAGTCCATACTCAGTTGGCTCCAAGGCAGTGTGGCAGCCATTCATGGCAGCTGCAAAACAGCACAGCAGGAACTGACAAGAGAGAGGGAAGACATGCCTTCTTCCTGCATTGCACAGTATGTCAGCCCTAGCCAGGTGTAACACCCATATTGCCATTCCCAGAGCTAGATAACAAACCAATCACAACTGCCAGACTCAGCCCCATCCATGATTACATGAGACTTGAGTGGGGGCCATCTGATCACACTATAACAAGTATTAACTACAGTTCTTCAATATTGGGAAAAATTTTTTAAAATATTGCTTCATTTTAGGGATGAGAGTCTCTTGTAAAACACCAATAAATGCATATTAAACTCTAAAAACAACCAAACATTTTACTGGATTTTATTTTTTATTGATTCACATCATACCATGCAAAATTGTTTCTATTTCTTCCCACCTACCTATGAGTAAAGAACATGTATAAAATATCATTTGTAACTGATCTTATAGATATTTTATAACAATATTCTTGGTGCATCTTTTATTTCAAAAATAGTATACCCAATTTAACAATTTTTTCTTAATGTTAACTATATGAATAACATGTAAAATCACTAGTGTTGATTGTGTATTAAAAACCAGACTAATAAAAACCAGAATAGTTAAATCAATTATAAAGACTATTTAATGCTTGTAATTCAGCATATAAGTGACGAATATTAGACATGAAGTATTAATTTTTTGAAGGCAGTAATTAATGTACATCAAACCACAGGAAAAATGCAACTCTACCTTTCTCTGGCTAAAATCTTTGTCCTGGGTTAATCTGAGAATTAAATTAAAAGAAATTGACAGAAAAAAGATGCACAAATTTATTTAACACAAATATTATGTGGCATGGGAGCTCTCATAAAAAATAAAAGTTCAAAGCTGTAGAGTCAAATTTTTTTTACACTGAATAGGACAAACGATATCAAGTTGTGAAAAGCAACTACATTCTGTAGGGAGAATTATTTTATCAGAATTTATGCAGGATTCTCTTTCTGTCTCAACTTTTAGTAGTTGGTGATTAGAAGGCTATGTCTTTAAGATGGGATTTTCTCTTTTAAGAAACAGAATGATGCTCCAATGAATTTGTAGGATGAACTTCTTGCACTTACTATTAATTTAAACTAGTCAATATACTCGAGTGATATTTTTATGCTCTTCACACCATATATATTTTATATATACTTTATATACAGTCTCTGGACACATCATTTTTAATTTGAAAATTGTTTAATCTTCCTATCACCTTAGTGTTTTGGAATAAAAGCCCATTGTCGGGTATATTGACTGATATTATTACAACATTCTTCTTTTATCATTCATTCCTTTAAGAAAACATGAAATAAATCAGATAATTTCAGGAGCATCTATACGAATAAAAGTACACAAGTGAAACACATGTGCCTGCATATACACACATGTTGAATCATTCTCATATATAATGAGGTAGTTTTTCTACTTATCAATCTTAGAAAGTACTGTGTATTTAATTATCAGGTCATGGGGTTAGTCATCTGTAATCTCAGTTGAAAAATTATTTTATGTTAAGAAACAACATTGGATTTTATATCTAGCACTGTTAAAACTAGTAATTGGAGAACATGATCAGGTACCAAAAAAGAAGTCACAGACTCAAAGTATGGCATAACCAAATAATTTGGAACAAATAAGTATGCTCTCACAAATAAGAATTTTTGGAGCTTGGAAATACACAAACTGTTTCTGTATTGTCATTATGGTAGGGTCCTATCTTGACTGAGTTCAAAAAGATGTGTCAAAATATAATACTACATAGGCTAAAGTATATGACAGAATATTTAGAGAATCCTGAAATAGTAAAGTACAACTGAGTTGCTTATTTCTCTGTAAGGTGGGTATACATTCTTCCCTTCTGCCTGTTATTCTTGCAAAATTAGCATAGAAGAGATTTTTGCCCTTTTTTCATTGAACCACATGTTTTTTAGTGTGAAAGATCATCTAAACATGTGGTCTTCTATTCCTAGCAAGTTCTTATTAGTTTTTTGAGTCCTGATTTTCACAAGTCTATTAACCTATATGTTCTTACTGTTGAGATGCTGCTTTTATTATTATTATTATTATTTTGTGTGTGTGTGTGGTACTGGGGATTGAACTCACAAACTTGCGCCTGCCAGACAGGCACGACAGGCACTTAAGCCACTGAGCCAAACTCTCAGCCCTAGTTTTTTGAAGCAGGGTTGCACTATGTAGCTCAGGCTGGC
Source organism: Dasyprocta punctata (assembly GCA_004363535.1). Lineage (NCBI taxonomy): Eukaryota > Metazoa > Chordata > Mammalia > Rodentia > Dasyproctidae > Dasyprocta > Dasyprocta punctata. Next base: position 20,605 of record RJWM01018985.1, on the reverse strand, counting down.
CTTGCACTAGCATTGTAGCCCAAGGCAGCCTCAAACTCACAACATATCTCCTACCTCAGCCTCCGGAGTGCTGGGATTAAAGGCGTGCGCCACCATGCCAAGCTTATGCTGCTTAATCTTTGCAGTCTTTGGAGTGATTGTTTAGAATTGAAATCTAGATAACAATTACTCACATTTGAAAATATGCTGTACTCTGAAATTCGATGAGGATTTTTTAAATTCTAAAATGATAATCATTTTATTTACATCTAAAATATTGGACTATGTTAAACAAAATCATTTTTCCCAAACACTGTATTCCTTAATGGTGATAGATTGAAACTCAGTGTGGTGTGCACAACCTGCAGTCCCAGCACTGGGCTGGCTGAGGCAGGAGAAGGAGGACGATCAACATGTGTTCAAGGCCAGCCTGATTTACACAGTGAGTTCTAGGTCAGATCTGACTACATTGCAAGACCCTGTCTCAAAGGTGAAAAATAGTGATAATAGATTCAAATGTCACTTTCTTCTAAAGAAGAACAGGACAGCTGTTTTCTGTTGAGAAATTTGCTTTTATGACTGTAAACTGTAATCTATGGCTCCCTGAGACAACCATATTCTAGTGATGAAAAAGAATTGAATTAGAGAAGAATAGTCTTGGTAACGCTTCAATTACCTCACTTATCTAAAAAAGTGTCAGTGGCATTTTTCTATTCTTGGAACATACTTAAAGAGGTCAGTATAATGAATGTACCAAATTATGCTAAAGAGCTCTGAAAAATGTTGAGATTTATACTAACCACCTAAATCTAGATTTTTTAAAAAAACAGCCACTTCATGCATTTTCCAAGTAGCTTGCTGATACAAAAAATATAGGGGTTAAAAATGCATTTTGCTGGCACCCTGATGCCAGGTTTCTGACCACTGGACTGTCAAGAAAATAAGTATCTGCTGTGTAAACCATCAGCTGAATGGTATTTTGTTATGGCTGACTGAATACACTAAGAGTAAGTTTATACAGAGCAATAATTAAGAAAGGCATGTATTTAATTAAGAGCTTACTACCTCCCATGAGAAAAACAGTTGTTCTAAGTGTTTACTTACTATTTATTTATACCAGAAATCTAACAGAAGAACTAATTTAGACCACATTAAGCACACACAAACCTACACACACACACACACACACACACACACAGAGTTGTACACAATAATTCTATGTTACACCCAAGCAAACAAAAGGGTCAGAGTGAAAAATGTATATTACAATATAAACTAATATTCTGCATTTATTCAACATTTATATGCACTTATAGTCCAGATTCTCTTTGAATTAATATCTTTAAAGAAGAAATTCCTAAATGTAGAATCACTCTATTTATGCATTGAAATATGGCAGTGATGACAGTACAATTTAATGAAATCAGTAAATATAACTGATTTATGTCTAGGAATAATCAGGGAAAAGTTATTTTATATTAAAATAAAAGAATTAGCATTAGGAAAGAATTATTTTTGTAATAACGCATGCTTTGTTATGTGACTTACTTGTTTGGGATACAGTGTAGGAAATATGCTGGGTATAAGATCAGTTCACTGAAAGGAAACTAATAAAACTTCTTAGCAGGTGAATTGTCTTTCACAGTAGCAGTAGCATAAAGAAAATTAGCAAAATATATGGAAGAAAAAGTTTTTAAATTTCCAACTAAATATGCCACTTTTGGACTATGTATGCTTAAATTTCCATCCTTAAAATAAGTTTAATAACATTCAGCATAAATGTAGTTAGTGTGAACTGAAGCAAGATGATTGCCTGTACAACTAGGATCCAACCAATAAAATACTCTAATCTCAGATTGCCTGAAGGGTGTGAAGCCATTAATACTCAGTGTTCCAGGAAAACCCAAAGGTAGCTTCAAGTGTAAGACTTATGCAACTCCAAAGAACTGTTATACCTTTTAAAAAGGCAAGTCTTTACAGATTTGGAAAATTCTATTACAGACATGAAGAATATGAGTCCTTCCGTTAAAGTTCCTGATTATATAGATTTTAAAAATGGTGAAGTAAAATCAATATTATACTTTAATCATGGAGTGCCTCAGTTTAGATCTCAAATTCCCCCAAAGTCCCAGATGTTGAAAGCTTGGTCTGTGGCACTACTGGACAGTGGAAGGAACCAGCTAGGTTGCCACTAGCAAGTAGATGGTAGTTATGTCACTAGGCCTGCAGTTTTGAAGGGCAGAATTTCCCTGGGATGCTGGCCCTTATCTGTCTCATTCTTTGCTTTGGGGCCCCTTTAAGGTGAAAGGAGGTCCATGACCACAGCATTCTATGCTTTGGGGCCTCTTTAAGGTGGAAGGAGCTCCATGACCACATCCTCCTGCTTGACCCTGCCTCTCAAAGTAACAGGACCAAGAGAGTGTGGACTGAAATATGTGAAGCTTTGTGCCAAAACAAACATTTATTTTTGTTGTAGGTTAATTATTTTAGGTATTTTGTCCTAGGGACATAAAGCTAATATATGAACTATGTGAGGAAAGTATTGCCTAAAGAAATAAAAGTCAAAGTGATTCTAAATTACCTAGCCCAAAATTCCTATTTTTGAATGTATTTTATGCTAAATAGTTGAATGCAGCTTAGCATGGTGCTTAACATGTCATTATATACTGTATTTATAATTTGTCTGTAGCAAAGCAAAATTAAAAGTCTAAAAACACATACATGTATTGTATTATACATTCTGTGATCAGGTATCTCTGGTGCTGCTTAACTGCATTCTTTATTTCAGAATTTCACCCTGACTGCAATAAAATTAATGGTCAAGCCATAGGAATCTCAATGTTAACAGGACAAAGATGTTAGTAGAATTAAGTTCCTGGTGGTTTGTTGAACTGAGCTGGCCAAATGGGTATTCCTAGCCCAGTAGGCCTGTTCAGTATGGCAACTCACTTCATGAAAGCAAGCTAGCTGAGAAAGCAATGTTTTTAAGTCTGGTAAGAATAGATAGAAGCGGGGCTGAGAATTTAGCTCAGTGGCAAAGTGCCTGCCTGGCAAATGCAAGGTCCTGAGTTCAAGTCATAGTTCAAAATAAAGAAAGGAAGAAAGAATAGATAGAAGCCACTATGTTTCCTAAGCTAATCCTGCAAGTTATGTATTGTCACCACTGTGGTTATCCGTTTGTTGGAGATAGCTAGACATACCCAAGAGAAAGGATGACACAAGTGTATGAATATCAGGAGGTAAGCATCACTGAGGGATATCTTTAAAAGCTTCCTACCACATTTCCTATTAAGCTAGTCCAATTCATTTATCACTTGGTATGCATGCATTTTATTTTTATTTAATTAGTTATTTTTTTATTTAAGAAAAAGGGCAATATAAGGAAGACAAAAAGCGAAAGAGACAAATGATAACACCAAATCCAAAACAGTAACATTATAGGTTTACAAAACAAGATGACAGGAAATTGACAATGGTTGCAATATTGCGCATACTTACCTTCAACACGGTTGCTTACATTAGCAGATAGAGACATGTAAAATGGATCTAATCATCTGAGTATTAACCGATCTTTCTCAATAACTAATACATTCAGCAGTATAGTCATCTTAGTTAACTTACATATACATATATACAAATTTATGTCTTTTTCCTTTTCCCTTCCTTCTTTCCTCCTTTTCCCTTTCCCAATTACTTTTGCTCCTTGAACAGTTTCTTACCCTTACACAGTATTTATTGTAGATTTTGGATCCTATATACTGTTTCAGTTTCTTACAGTAGGGAGACAATACAGTATTTACACATGTGAGTTTGATTTATCTCACTTATGAGTATGTTCTCAAGTCATATCCATTTACTTATAAAAGTCTCAATGCAATTTTTCTTGATAACTGAGTAGTACTCCATTGTATAAAACTGCCATACCTTTTTTATCATTCCTTGATTGATGGGCCCTTGGGTTGTTTCCAAGATTTGGCTATTACAAATTGGGTTGTTATAAACATGGGTGCACAAATATCACTGTGGTATGATGATTTCAGTTCTTCTGGGAAAATGCCCACAAGCAGGATACGTGGATCAAACCTAGCTTCTTGAGGAATCTCCACACTGATTTCCACAGTGGTTGCACCAGTCTACATTCCCACCAACAGTGGACAAGAGTTCCTTTTTCCCCACAGCCTCTCCAGAATTTGTTATTGGTTGATTTTTTAATCTTGGCCATTCTTTCTGGAGTGAGATGGAATCTCAGTGTTGCATTTCCCAAATGACCATTGATGTTGAACTTTTTTTCATGTATTTATTTGCCATTTGTATTTCTTTCTCTTAGAAGTGTGTATTCATCTCAGATGACCATTTTTGAACTGGGTCCTTGCATTTTAGGGACCTGATTTCTTTTAATCTTTATATGTTTTAGGTAGAAATCCTTTGTCTGATGGACAATTGACTAAGATATTTTTCCAGGTTGTGGGTTTTCTTTTCACTCTGTTGGAGATTTCCTCTGACATGTAAAATATTTTTAATAAGACGAGATCCCAGTAGTTGATTCTAGGAAGTTTATCCCGTGCAGTTTGACTTTTGTTCACGAACTCTATGCCTACACCTACGTCTTCAAGATTTTTATCTAGTTTGTCTTCCAACAAGTTTAGTGTCTCTGTTTTAATATTCAGATCTTTGATCCATTTTTACTTTATTTTAGTGGATGGTGATAGACATGAATCTAGTTTTAGTTTATGGCATATAGAAAGCCAGTTTTTCTAGCACCATTTGTCAAGGAGGCTATCGTTCTTCCAATGTACATGTTTGGCTCCTTTGTCAAAGATGAGGTGGCTAAGTGTGCTGTAACTTCTAAACAATTCCACTGATCTTCAGGTCTGTTTTGATTCCACAACTATGTTGACTTTATCACAGTAGCTTTGTAGTATAGTTTCAAGTCAGGGATCGTGATGCTTCCTGCCTTTTCTTTGTTGCCCAGAATTTCCTTTGCTATTCTAGGCCTCTTCTGGTTCCAGATGAATTTCAGGAATTCTTTCTCTAGCTCTGTGAATTGGGCAAGTGGTATTTTCATTAGGATTGCATTAAATCAGTATAACAATTTCAGGTGAATGGCCATTTTCATGATACTTGTTCTTCCTATCCATAAACAGGAAATATCTTTCCATTTTCTAAAATCCTCGTTGATTTCCTTTTTCAGAGTAATGTAATTTTCACTGTATAGATCTTTTACTTCCTTTGTTACATTGATTCCTAAGTGTTTCATTTTTTTGATGCTATAGTGAAGGGTGTAGTTTCCCTTATTTCTCTCTCAGTGTCTTTGTTGTTTGTGTACAGGAATGCTATTAATTTTTGAGTGTTCACCTTGCATTCAACAACATTACTGAATTTGGTTATTACATCTAGCAGTCTTTCAATGGATTTTTGGGGGTCTTCTTTGTACAGTGTCATATCATCTGCAAATAATAATAATTTTACTTCTTCCTTTCCTATTCTTATTCCCTTTATTTCTCTCTCTTATCTAATTGCTCTAACTAATATTTCCAGAACTATATTGAATAGGAGTGGTGATAATGGATATTCTTGTCTTGTTCCTGATTTAAGATTGAAAGTTTTCAGTTTTTATCCATTTAGTAAGATGTTGGCTGTTGGTTTATGATATATAGCTTTTATCAGGTTGAGGTAGAGACCATCTATTCTGATTTTCTGTAGGATTTTTTATCATGAATGAGTGTTGGATTTTGTTGAAAGCTTTTTCTGCATCTATTGAAATGGTCATGTGGTTCTTTTCCTTGGCCCTGTTGATGTGGTGTATTACATTTATTGATTTGCATAAGTTAAACCAGCCCTGCATTTCTTGGATGAATTCCACTTGACCATGGTGTATAATCTTCCTGATAACTTACTGTATTCCATTTGCCAGTATTTTATTAGGATTTTTGCATCTACGTTCATTAGGGAGATTAGCATGTAATTTTCTTTTTTGGTTGTATCTTTCTCTGGTTCTGGTATTAATGTAATACTTGTTTCCAGGAATGAGTAAGGTAGACTGGCTTCCATTTCAATTTCATTGAAGAGTTTGAGGAGTGTTGGCATTAAGTGTTCTCTAAATTTCTTGTAGAATTCAGTAGTGAATCCATCAGGAACTGGGCTTTTCTTTGTTGGTAAGGTTCTAATTACATTTTCAATTTCATTAGATGAAATTGGGTTATTCCACAGTTTGACATCTTCTTGATTCAGCTTTTGTAATTCATAGGTTTCTAGGAATCTGTCCATTTCTTCTGTGTTATTGAATCTATGTGAGTAAAGGTTTTCGAAGTAGGTGTTGATGATCTTCTGTATTTCCACAGGGTCTATACAGATTTCACCCTTTTCATTTCTTATTGCATGAATCTGAGTGTTTTCTTTTCTCTTTTTGATAAGGTTGACTAGGGGCTTACCAATTTTATTTACTCTTTCAAAGAACCAACTCTACAATTCATTAATTCTTTGTGTTGTTTTCTTAGATTCAATTGCATTAATTTCTGCTCTGATCTTGATAACTTCCTCCCTTCTTTGGGCTTTGGACTTGACTTGCTCTTCTTTCTCTAGAAGTTTCAGGGGCATCATTAGGTCGTTTATGGGTGTTCTTTCCATTTTTCTGATGTGAGAATTTAGTGCTATAAATTTTCCTCTGAGCACTGCTTTCGTTATGTCCCACAGGTTCCAGTAGTTTGTATTAGCATTTTCATTCAATTGTAGATATTGTTTAACTTCTTCTTAATTTCTTCTATGACCCATTGATTGTTTAGGAGATTATTATTTTATTTCCATGTGTTTATGGGGTTCTTGTGGGGGTTTTTGTCATTCATTTCCAATTTTACTGCACTGTGGTCAGATAATATGCATGGCATTATTTCAGTTCCTTTGCATTTACTTAAGTATGTTTTGTGGACCAGTATATAATCTATTTTAGAGAATGACCCATGTGCAGCTGAGAAGAATGTGTATTCTGATGTTGATGGGTGGAGCATTCTGTACACATGTACTAGGTCCAATTGTTCACAAGTTTGATTCAGTTCTGTTATTTCTTTGCTGATTTTTTGTTTGGTTGATCTGTCTCCCTATGACAGTGGGGTGTTAAGGTCCCCTGTTATAGCCATATTATTGTTTATTTGGTTTTTCATGTATATGAAAATTGTCTTACATAGTTGGGTGCTGCTGTATTTGGTGCATATATATTTATGATTGTAATCTCTTCCTCTTGAAGTTTTCCACTAACAACTATGTAGTGACCTTCTTTATCTCTTTTGATTATTCTTGGTTTGAACTTCACATTGTCTGCAAATATAATAGCTACCCCTACTTTTTTCTTTGTTCCTATTTCATGGAGTATTGTTTTACATCATTTGATTTTTAGTCTGTGAGTTTCCTTTTCAGTGAAAAGTGTTTTCTGCCACAGCATATTTTTGGATTTTGTTTCTTAACCCACTCTGCTAGTCTGTTTCTTTTTATTGGTGAGTTGAGACCATTTACATTGATTGATATAACTGATATGTACTGACTCATCTCTGTCGTGATATCTTTCTATTGTTGGTTTTCTACATTTTCTGTTTAATTTTTTGCCCTGCTTAGTGGTTTCCTTTTGTTGTTCTTAAGATTGTAGTTACCTTGCCTATTTCTAGAGTGTCTTTCAGCTGTCAGTTGTTCTTTGTCATGGAAGTATCTTATTTCTCCATCAAGTTTTAAAGATAGTTTTACAGAATGCATCAATCTGGGTTGAAAGATGTTTTCTTTCAGGATTTGAAATACTTCATTGCAAACTCTTCTTGACTTGAAGGTTTGTGTTGAGAAGCCTGCCATGATTCTGATAGGCTTTCCTTCATAGGTGATCTGTTTCTTTTCTCTGACAGCTTTTAGTACTTTGTTCTTCTGCTGTATTTCTGATACCATAATTATTATATGTCTAGGTAAAGATTTATTTTGGTTATGGTTAATTGGGGTTCTGTATGCCTCACTTACCTGTATATCAGATTCTCTGCCCATGTTTGAAAAATTTTCTGCTATTATTTCTGCAAATAGTCTTCGTAGGTCATTGGTATTGACCCCTGCTTTTTGACTGACACCTATTAATCTTACATTATTTCTCTTGACATCATCTTGCAGCTGTCGAGCAGTTGTTTCCTGGTTCCTTGTTATTTTTAAGAGATCTTTTCTTTCGTGATTGTAACTTTCCATGCTGTCTTCAAGGTCTGAGACTCTATCTTCAGCTTCATTCAACCAGTTTTGCCCACTTTCCATGGAATTTTTCATATCCTGCATTTCCATTTGAATCTATTTCATGAATTCTATTTTTGTCTTATATTGTTCACTCAAAGTTTCCATCATTTTCTTATGTTCCTCTATTTTTTAAAACTTGATCTTCTTTAGATATACTCAGCATTTCTTTCATAATGATTGTCATTGCATTTTTTATCTGAGAGATTATTTCTGATTTGAGTTTCCCTATAGCTTCATGGAGTTTTTTCTTTACTTCATTTGCTAACATTTCAGAAAGTTCAGTTGTGTGACTCCCAGTGTCTTCCACTTCCGTGTCTCTTTGGTTTGTTCTCATTGGACTGTGGGATTTAGACTGCCGCTTGCTCTTTCATTTTGTCATTTTCTTCTGGGAACTGTGTGACTGGGCAAGCAGCATCCCGATGAATTGCACTGGAACACCATGCTGGGTAGACCTTCAATCTTCCAATATCCCTGTGGCTAACTGGGGCACACCCCCAGATTATGGCACTGGACCCTTGTGTTCTGTGGTCTGTGAGGCTGGCCACATGTTCCCCTGAAGTACTTTGCTAGCTTGCTCTGGGACACTGGGCTAGACAAAGTTTGTATCCTACCTGTAGCTAGCAGGGTCACACCCCTAGAGCTTGTTACCAGGGCCTAGAACCTGGCTGTGCAGCTTTCAGAACCCCTGCAACACAGGTGGCTATCAGAGAGGCAGCCCTGGGGTGTGTCACTGGACCTTTAGCCTGGCTTGGTGGAGTTTGGAATTAACCCTAACCCAGGTGGCTGGAGAGAGCACACCCCAGTGTGGCACTGCCAGGACGTTGAGTCTGCCTGCAAGGAGTTCAGAGCTTCTGGAGAATGGGGCAAACCCAGGTTAGTCCCAGGTGCATAGTGCTGGGGCCTTGTTCTTGGTTGGGTGGATTCCCAACCTCTAGGACCTGCAGTAAGGCCACGCCCCTGAACAATGGAGTTCACGCCTTGTGCTCTAATGGGCAGAGCTCAATTTCTCTAAGGCCCTGCAGCTACACTGGCTGCTCTATGATGAATAGCTCTGGTGCTCTGGGCTGGCCTGGGCTCAGTACCTCTGTGTCCTTCAGGCTGGCTGGGCATTTTCTTGATGGATTGCGCTGAGAGTTCTGCTAGGTAGAGCTTGATCCTCTATGCAGCTAGTGAGGGTGCACTCCCATTGTGTGTTGCTGGAACCTCTGCCTTACTGGGTGGGGTTCGGAATCTCCAGGACCCTGACAGCTAGGTGGACCACACTCCAGAGTGTTGTACCACCCGGAGCTAATTAATTAATTTTGATACTGTGAATCAAACTCAGGACCTTGCACTTGCCAGGCAGGCACTGTGCCACTGAGCTCTATCCTCGAACTTGCACACATTTTAAAATATTAAAATAATTCCACATATTTGAATTACTGAAACAAATATTAAGACAAATATATTGAGTCAAATTTACCTTCAGAATAAGTGCAGCACAAGAAAGACATCTTTCAAATAAGCAACTGTCTCTAGAATGAATTATTTTCTTTTATTCAGGTTATGAAAATTATTGCAGTGCACCTGTCTAACATCCCAATGTCCTATAGCAGAGCTCCCTGTGAACTTAAATAGACCATCCTTGAACATATTACTAAAAATAGTAAATTCTCTGCTGAGGTCACCTTACTACAGTGAGAGGAGCTAACCAAAGGCAAGGAAAGGAATACAAAAGGAACATAAATGACTGCAATTGATAAAATACTATTATTGTTAATGGGAAAGTTCACCATGTTTTTCATGGAATGTTCTAAATGTTTTATAACTATTAACTGACCCTATTCATGTAATAGCCTCAAAAAATGGATAATATTACTATGTGCATTTTGCAGTTTGGGAAACACCCATTGATAGGTTTAAGTTACACACTGATAAGTGACAAAGCTGAACTTGAACTTGAGCAGTTTAACTTCTGTTTGTAAAACACTATACTCTGCATGTATAAAATGACAATTGGTAGTAACTTGCTATGTGCTGGACTGTGTTTCTGGTTAATCACATCATCCATATGATACAGGAGATATTGTTACAACAGTGAAACTGACAGGAAGTGAACGTGTAGCACTTCTAAATCAGAGAACTAGTAAAATGCAATGAAGGAGAATGAAAAAAATCAGAGAACAAGGGACTACATCACTGAATTAAAATTCAAATAATTCACCAAAATTTGTCTAAGCAGTTCATTTTAAAATATTGCATGTTATTAATAAGATGTTTTTCTCTTGCTATAATAACTATAGTTTCTGGATTGTTGATGTAAAGTCTCAAAAGACACAGAGATTGATTCATATAACTTCAGTAGATTTGAGAACATCAAAATAGCTTATCAACAATTAACATTCAGACATTACTCTCAGTCTGTTTGTATTATGGCTCTAAACTTAGGGAATATCAAATGTATTCTGTATTTATAAAAATAAAACTTCAACTAAGGAACTGAAAATAACCTAATAACATTTCACATTGCTCTATTATTCTGTAACTTTTTATTATGTTGTTAAATTAACATACCAAAACAAATTTTGAACTATTTGAGGATAAATTGGAGATTGTCTTTTACACAATGACCTCAGTGTATATATCTACAAACAAGAACATTTTCTTACATAACCCCACTAAAATATTAGTGTTATGAATTTCAACCTTTGTAGAACAATAATATCTTTTCATCTATGCATATTAAATATGAATTATCAATTGTCCAATAATATTGTTTTTTAAAACATTTTAGTGTGTGTTTGCAGGACATAATTCTTTTCAGTTTCCATCTGCCCATCTCTCTTTTCCCTCCGTCTCCTGGCTCCCTTCAGATTTGCAAAAACTTATCTCCCTGTTTCTTATTATTTGTCTCTTATTTAGTCCTTTCTTTATATTTTGGGTTTCTTTTAAGAGAAATACATTGAACAATACAAACATAAATAAATGAATATTGAGTTTTCTTTGTAGGGGCAGGGTTTATTTATTTACTTTTTGGTGCTGGTGATCAGACTAACAAGCTCACAATTGCCAGGCAGGTGCTGTATCACTGAGCTATAGCCCCAGCTATATTTTAGGTTTCTCACATATGAGAAGCCACACAATATTTGAGGTCTTGTGTCTGATTTATTTCAGTTAACATTATGGTCTCAAAGTGTATCCATTTTTACAGAAATGACTCAAGTTTATCCTTCCTTCTGGAAGAGTAGTACTACACTGTGTATAAATATACTTTGTTTATCAATTCATTTGCTGATGGACAAATGGGTCACTTCCAAGACTTCATTCTAAGACATATCCCAGTGCTTCTTCTTTTTTTTTTCTTTTGAATTTTGAGATAGTGTCTGGTTAAGTTAGCGAGTTGCCCAGGCTGGTCACAAACTTGTGATCTGCTTGCTTCAACCTCTAAGAGTGCTGGAATTAGAGACATGCTGTACTATGCTGGGCTTCAAGTACCTTTCAGCCTTCATATGAATTTCCCAGGATGGTGCTTTGCATTTAATAACTGTCATAGGTCTCTTTTAATCTGCAATAATTTTCTTGCATAAACTATGAGAACACTATGTTCCAGTGGCTCTCTAATGGCTACAGACCAGTGATTTTGTAAAATATGCCTTGATCTGAATTTGTTATTCTTTCATGGTTAGATGTAGGTTTTACATTTTTTGATAGGAGTACTACATGAATGATATTTTGTATTTCTAAGTGAGTCATATCAATATGTGAATGTTCATAACATTGGTGACATTAAATAATCACTTGCATAAAGTTGCATAAACTATGAGTTTCCATTGTAATCTTAAACTTTTTCATATTAAATGTATTATGCAAAATGTGAGGGTATAATTTGAAGCCCCATAGTATAATATATTGTACTTCATCAAAAAAAAAAATTTTTTTTTTGGTGGCACCAGGGATCAAACTCACAACCTCACTCCTGCCTGGTAGGCACTTAAGCTGCTGAGCCAAACTTCTGGCCCTAGTGTTTTGAGACAGGGTGGTGCTATGTAGTTCAGGCCAGTCTTGCGCTCACGTTGTACCCCAAGGCAGCCTCAAACTTACAATGCTTCTTCTACCTCAGCTTCCCGAGTGCTGGGATTAAAGGCATGTACCACCACACCCAGCTCTTCATCAAATATTTTTGCACTAGTTTTTATCATCCTTTGAATTTTTGTATCTTCTACATAGCATAAATTGACAGTCTAATATAAAAAACAGCTTTCCTCTCATTTCCTTCATATTTTTATCTCATAATTCATGAATCATATTTTGTTCTCTAGGCCCTCATCTATTATTATCATTTTCTATGTTGTCCAAAGTTGTTACAGATTATAGGTCGTATTATGTATGAATTTAGTTATTTAATCTGCTAAGATTAATTTTATGGGCAAAGGTCAACTTGGTGAATATTCTATGTTTACTTTAAATAAACATGGACTTTCATTGTTTTAGGTGAATTTAATCATGATGTTTGATAGTATTGTTCATATTTTCCACAATTTTGCGTGTTATTTTCTGGTTTGTATATCATTTGATGAGAAAACTATTAATTATGTGTTTGTACTGTGCACCACTGTTGTTAGAAAATATCTCTCTTTAAATTTCTAAGTCTTATTTCTTTAAATAGAAAAATAAACACATGTTTCTGCAGATATTAGTTCTCAACCTGTAGTGGTTTTGTCTCAGGGGACATTTGACCATGCCTGGGAATATTTTTGATGTCACAACTTTGGAGTCAAGTTACTGCTATTACTGCTAAACAATTTGCAATATATAGTCAATCCTTCTACATCAAGAGTTATCCATATCTCACTACATATAGAGCCAACACTGATGAGTTTCACTGTAAATAAAAATTAATTTTGCTAATAAAATTATTATTTTATTAATTTATTAATTGACTGAGAAGATGTAAGAAAACAAATTTAAGGATCATAATGGGAAGATTGTCACTTATATTTCTCTGGGATTTTTACATATTGACATCAGAAATATTATTTTAGAGGATGATTGTCAAGTGCTTGGAATTACACAATACATATCTGACTAAAAGCTATAATTAATAGAGTAATTACTCATGTCTAGATAATGGCTACTAAAACAATTTGAAATTTCCATATTACATTAAGCTCAATGCCATTCCATTCATCTTAAGGCAGAGATTATTGCTATCTTATCCAAAGTTGTGCTTTAAACACTTGCTATGTACTTGAAAGAAATTAAGACATCTTCATCTCATGATGTATGAAATCAGCTAATAGAGAACAATTTTAATAATAGTTTCTATAACTCTTAGTTGCTCAGTTACCTACACACGCACACACACACACACACACACACACACACACATTTAAATTGAAAGCCAAGTGATCAAAAACTCTGAAATTTCAAGATCTGGATTTCTAAAAAAATTTTCCTTTATGCCAAAAGTTTTTTTTCAATAACTACCTACTGTCAGAGAATAATAATTTTACTCCACTAACTAGTGAATTTCTCACTTTTTTCCTACAGGTTGTGAAGAAAAGAAGAGAGATTATAGTTATTGTACTGTTTGAAAATAATTTTACAAGGCATTATTTTTCTATTATATTTAGTATAAAACTGCAAACTACTGAAGCTATGATTTTAGAGTACCAATAATAACGTACATAGTCTCTCTTATCATCATCCCATTTTAATAAAATAATGTATTTACTTCATTCTTATTATGTTAACCTCTTCTTTTTAACCCTAAACTATAGTAATTTATGGATTTTAAGTCATGCTGGCAAAACATTGATTTAAAACATACCTTCCAAACATCAACTCTTGACACACTCTTGGATTTTGCCTATTTTTACATAAAACAAGAATATTAAACTGGACATGGTGGTGCACACCTGTAATTTGAACACCCTGGAATGCTAAAGTCAGGGGAATAAAACATTTGAGTCTAGTATGGGAAACTTAGAAATGTAGTTTTTTCCAGTATGTTATTTGATGTCCCCTTGTTTTTTAGATATTATGGTCACTGGTAAATATTTTAGGAACACCTACTTGAAATAAATTTTATTAACTACACATATATAAAAGGCATTATTGTATCATGTACTGTTATAAGTTACATAATCCAGTGATTAACATTATTCATTAAAAATAGTAAGGCTGTGTTTTTGTTAAGATATAAATGTGGCATTATAGCACAATGGATTAAAATTCTAGTCAGGTCCCTATTCAGTTTGCTGTAATGCATCAATGGAATATTTACCTACATGAACTTTTCACACATGATAATGATTTTTCAATATTGCACTATAACATCTAATTTTGTGGCATAGTATTGTCAAAAAGTGGCTACAGAGATATTTTGAGCCACATGTGTTCCTAAATATCCTCATTTCTAAAAGTATTGGGATTCATTTATTTTTTTCTTTCTAAAGAAACAAGATTTTGTGACTGTTATGGTGAACAGAATACACTGCAAATGATGCTGTATGGCTTCTGAACCAAGATAAGATAAGGTGATATGGAAAGTTCAGCTTCCATAGTCACTAATTCTGGGATCTGATCCTTAAAATCCAGTCATCAAGATGCAAGGAAGCCCAAGCAGACCACACCAAACCCTACATAGAAAGTGAGAGAAACTTTTCCCAGCTCTCATCCTCCATCTACTACTATTATCTGATAAACACAACAATAAAATTTTCTCCTCTAGCTTTCAATTCTTCTTTCTTAAATCCATGTGTCTTAGTTAGAAAGCTGGTCCTGCTGTGCCTTTTCTTAAATGCTGATACAAATAATTGCTGAGGAAAGTACCATTATGTAATGCTACTAATTAGGGATAAATGTTACTAATTTAATGCTACTAATGAAAATATATTATGGAGTAAGAGAAATTAAAATAAATATTGTTTCCCAGAATGGTCCATGCCAGAAGAATAAACTGGGAGTGTGCTAAGAGCTTCGGGCCAGATTGTGGTTCTGAAGAGATCCTTAGGAGAGAGGAGATGGCCCCTAAAGACACTTTCAGGAGCATGGAAATGAAAGTGAAGAAAATCTTGCTGGAAATTAAAGGGCTACTTTTGCATCAGGGGTAAAAATTTGGCTGTACAATGGGTTCTGGTGAAATGGATGTTAGAAAATAAAATACATTGCATAATCAATAATAATAGCAGTTGGCAAAGCTATCTGTCCTATTGCTACTTATTGAATAGTAGAACTGCATAGGAAAACCTGAAGAAAGACGTTAAATATAATGTCTGCAAAATATATTAGTTTTGAAAACCAATCAATTTTTCATAGGCAGTTTCTTTAGTAGTTCCAAATCAAGAAAGACTGACACGGATCCTTAGTAGGACTATGAAATTGTTTACTAGAATTCCAGAAAGGGGTTTTGTCTCATTTACCATGTACCCTGACAAAAACCTGTCTCCTTAGAAACCCTGTATTTAAGTTTGAAAGCCCAGAACATTTGGAAGGAGAGATAAAAGCAAAGATTTATCTTGATGGGACATGAGGATGTAAAAATTTGTCTAATTATTAAAATTGATTTACAGAAAGGTACAATATGATTTGTAAATACTTGTGGCAGACAGAGTACAATGAGGTAGATACTTTAGCCTCTTCACTTCAAAGGATAAGTAACAAGTTGGGATAAAAATTTATGCAAAATTAATTCTTTTATTTAAAGTCAAAGCAGAATGACTGATGACAAACCAAGATCTCAGGTAATGGAGTCCAGAGCCACCATAAATGGTATGCATCTGCACTGATCCTGAATAAACAAGCTATGCCTATTTGTATTTTAGGTTTTCTGTGACCTAAGAATTTCTATGTGATTTATTCTCTTTTCACTTTTGGAGAAGAAAAGATTACACTAGATAGCGCCTGCTGGTTCCACCACTGAATACAGAGCGTGTCAATTCAGGTAACTTGTTATTCAGTTCCTAGGTCCTCACATTGAGAAAAACAGTGTTTAATGAGTCTTGACTTCATGGGAATGATGAGATTCTGAACCTCCAACCTACGCCTAAAATGTCCAAATGAGCCGTTCAGACTTCTCCAGGGAGAGGCGAATGTGTAACACATAGAAGAGAGAGATCATTATCTTAGCTGGAAGGTGAATTTAAAAAATTATTTTTAGAAATTAATCACTGGCTCCTTTTACAAAAAGTTAAGATTCCTCATTAAAAGGGGGATATGTTTTCTTTCTCATTGAACTTGAAGAGGACCTTGTGACAGGCCAATGAAAATAATATAGTGAACTTTTGTGGTATCAGGGAAATTGTTTAAAAATAGTAGAACTTCTACTTTAACATCTGTTGTTCTTTGTGTATATTTGTGTTTAGAACTCACCTGTAGTAATATTCCGTAAAGAATTCCAAACTAGCAAAACAGGCAAATCACACGATGAGGTCCACGTGGGATTTAAGAGTTCAAGCTCACAGTCATCATCATCCACTAGTCCTATGAGGAAACAAGACTTCCTGCGGTCTCAATCCCTACTGTTCATGTCAATAACTGAATCTCCAGATATCATGTATGAAGGCAAACTATCTGCTTCGCTCTATCTCAACTTCTGACTCACACAACATTGAGCATGATAGCTATTTTTAACACTACTTAGTCACGGAATAATTTTGACTCAACCAAAATAACCAGAATAAACTCTTTAAAAGGTTTAATATAAAACTTTAAGTGAGTAAATGAAATTTATTCTTTCAAGAATGAATTAGTTAAATATTCACAATTGCTTATGTCTGCTAGTTTTAATTGTTCAATTTAGAAAAATAAAACAATACTCTTAGTCAAACAAAGACTTCAGTGTAAAAAATACTTATTTTTGAATATGAATTACCCATTCTTACTTTATTGATGAGATTTCTCGTCTCTAGAGAATATGCTTGATAACTTCAATTTAAAAGGGGTTAGTTTTACTGTAGCTCCCAATTCAGACATTTAGACCATGGTGCACTGGCTCTAAAACAGGATGGTGGAGGAAAGCTGTTCAATTCATCGGAGGTGGTATGTAGAACAAGTTGGAAGGATGCAGAGAGGAGTCAGCCAGCTATGAGATGACCATTAATGAGGTTGATGTCCTCACAATCCAGTCAGGCCTCCAAGAGCTTCTTAATGCAGTCAAAGTGACAATCAGGGCTACTTGTAACACATATCATTTCAGACATATAAAATATTTTTTTCATTATATGAACTCAATATAAATTTTAAAGTCAACCGATGGAAGGTAGAGGTCATTGTAAAACTCAGTGGTATTACTCATGTTTGTTTTATTAAAAAGAGCAGCAAGGTAAGCAGACAGCATTATTATATTTGAGAAATTCTTTGGAAATAGATTTTATCAATTAAAAGTTCTAAACTGTTGCATGTGGTAAATTACAGTTGTCTTCAATTTTATGATTTCCAGCAATTTGTAAATGCGGCAGAGTAAATTTCGCCATTTAGTGCCAAAATGATAGTAACACTGAAAATTTTACATGATAGATTTTACATTATAGACTTGCCAATAATAAAGGACATCAAGGTGATCCTCTGCCCCACACTGGGGATATAAAGCAAGGTCTTTAACTGAGCTGTATCCTCAGTTCTTTATTTTTTATATCAAGCAGGGCTTTGCTAAGTTGCTATATTGCCCAGATTGGGCTCAAATTTGTGATTGTTCTGCTTCAGCTTCCAGAGTGCTAGGATTACAGGTATGGCCAATGGTGCCAGTTTCAAAGACCTTTCCTTATGATGACTTTTCTTAATGAAATTAAATTTGCTTTAATAAATGTCCATGAAATATTGTAATGCAGGGAAGCAAGAAGAAGATTTTCATGTAAAAGTTAGAATGGAAAATTCTAAAATTTTAAAAGAATAAATTTTCCAATAATCAAAATTTGATCTTATTTATTTTGTTATTGGGGATCAATGTGGGCTCTGATCATATGAAATAAGCTGATATTCTTAAGTATTGGCTAGTATTGTAATATGCCGGATGTGTGTGTGTGCCTGTGTGTGTTATGTGTTGTCTCTATATGCACAAAGCGCATACACACAAGTTTAAGTAATAATCATTTGCAAATATTATATAAATGAGGTATGCTAATTAAATTAGAAAAGTACCAAAAAATTTAGGATTCCAAATAAAGTTCACATTTCTGAGAATCAAAATATGAGAAAAGAAAAACAAATCATCTGATAGCATGAAGATTTGATGGGTCTTTATTACTTAAGTGTCAATATTTTTATTGTATGTATAAATGTTCAGGAACCAGTGACTTTCTATTGGTATCTTCACAACAGATTTTATGCCACGAGTCAGACATTAATATTATTTGTATTAATTATTATCTCGAAATATATAAAAAGAAATGAAATGCAAGTAAAAAGAAATAAAATGCCTTAAAATATATTTTGAGATAATTTCCAAATTACATGTTTCAAATTGCAAATATTTAAAAGGCTCTACAGCTGGATGCAGTGGCGCATGCCCTTAATCCCAGCGCTCAGGAGATTGAGGCAGGAGGATCATTGTGAGTTTAAGACCAGGCTGGGCTACAAAGTGAGTGCAAGGCCCGTCTGAACTGCATAGTAAGACCCTGTCTCAAAAAAGAAATAAAAATATGGCTGAGCATTTAGCTCAGTAGCCTAAGCCTCTGCCTAGCAGGCGTGAGGTTGTGAGTTCAATCCCTGGTACCAAAAAACTCCAAAAAACCAAGAAAAAGATAAAAAAACAAAAAAAACAGGTTCTAAAACATCTACTTCAACTTTTTATCATTTACCCATTTTTTATTCATATACTCTATTGACTCTTTTTCCTATCTGTTTGATACCCATACCTACTAGCTCAAAATTATATTAAAATGTTTATTCAGCATTTCTTTTACCCATCCTTAAATTTTTTATCCATACAAACACATCTGAATGTATGGTTTTATTCCTCCTTTCACAAAAAAATGCACCATGTTCTTATATATTTTTTTCTTTTTTTCTTGGCATTAACCCCCTATCTGTGTAGCTAGTTCATTTCTCTTTACCTCTGTATGGTATTTCCTTGATACAACATGTTACAACAATCAACACACCTCTAGGTTGATAAATATTGGTGATAGTTTTGGACTGTAGTTTTAAGCAGTGAGGCGGAGTTTGGCCTTTTGTATGCACCCTGAACCATCTTTGGTATAGTCTGATAAACTGTAGTAGAGGTTCATTTAATTCCTCAAATTATGTAAACTATAAAACTCAGTTTTGTCAAACAAAAGCCTGAGTGCTGCTCAGAGTATGTGAATGTGATTAAAACTTAAGTGGACTTTGAAGTAGACTATCGTCCATCCTGAGAATGGTCTTCATTCAATCAGTGGAAGCTGTTTAGAGCAAGACTGAAGTTGCCCAGAGGAAGGAATTCTGTCTCTGGACTGAGCTCTGTAACATCCATCCCTTTCAGCATTTGCAGCCCACCTGTTTGCTCTAAATATTTCAGACTTGCCACTCTCCAAACTGAAAGAGCAAATTCTTTAAAATGAATTACTCAGCCTGTCTTGGTGGCGCACACCTTTAATCCCAGCATTTGGGAGGCTGAGGTAGGTGGAGTGTTGTGAGTTTGAGGCCAGCTTGGGCTACAATGTGAGTATAAGGCTGGCCTGAACTACACAGTGTGACCCTGCCTCGAAACAAGTAGGGTCAGGAGTTTAGCTCAGTGGCAAGCATGAGGCAGGCACGAGATTGTGAGTTTCATATCCAGTGCCACAAAAATAAATAAGCAAAATAAATTACTCTAGGATTCTCTTTCTCTCTCTGTCTCTCTTTCTCTCTCTCTCTCTCTCTCTCTTTCTATATATATATATATATATATGCAAAATTATACATATATATCTTGTGTTCATTTTCCTAGAGAATACTAACAAAAACAATGACTGATTCAGGTTTACAATAAGTAAATTCTCTCATACTGCTAATTTTTCATTCAACTTAAAACACCAAGTAGTCTTTTGTTATTTTCAGGACTATTTTATTACTTGCATAATTTAAAGTATCTGTGAACATAAAAATAGAAAAGATATGTGCCGGAACAATGATGGTGCCAGAAAAGTAAGATGACGATTTCATTTCCTACTCTGCTTAAATTTGCATTTTCCAAATGCTTCCCTGAGCTCTGTATTTTACTAAAGGAAACATGTAAGCAGCTTTTTGTATGCGTTATGACATCTGTGCTTGATTATTTTGTTGGATTTTGGAGATTAGTAGCAACATTCCTATAGGGAAACTCATGTACAGGTGCACAAGGTAGTTCTGAAGTCACTTTCTCATCTCCACTCCAATCACATCACAAACTGCTCATAGCCTGCAAATCACTCTAATTCAGTATGATTTTTTTTTTTTT